>UELX01001207.1:0-48689 GCA_900480035.1 Eupelmus urozonus
CCCCCCGCAACGATCACTTCGAAGTCGTGGACACCGCGCAGCCACTAATCACCTCTTGCACCACGACTTTCCCGACGTCGCATTACTAAACCCTAACAAAACGATCGACACTCCTTTCCTTCTCCCAGCATCGGCCCCCCCAAATTAAATTAGAGCGCGCACGAAACGGAGAGTTTCGAAAGAAGGGCAGAGTCGGATCCTCCTAAGGCGGCTCTCTCGAGATAAAAAGACGCCGGCTGCGCCGAGAGGCAACGAGGTCAACGTCATATACGCGCTCTGCCGACGAAGTACCAGACGCGACGTGCATGAGTTTTTTTTCTTTTTTTAAGAGCGAGCTTGAAGTATACGCGGCCGGAACACACAGAGGTGGATTTTTTTTCGGGGAACTGGGAGTTTGTATGGACGGCTGGCTTCGCGGTGGCTTGGGATGTTGGTCTGGGTTAGAAATTTTGTGCGGAGTTTTTAACGGTTTTTGGGTGGCGGTTGGTGTTTGATGGTGAAGAGGTGTTTGGTTTTGTTTGTTGAGAGGTTTTTGTAGTGGTTTGAGACGGTTTATCGGTAAGCTTTTGAATTGATGTATTGGAGTTTGGAATTGAATAAGATGTAGTGTAGAAGTTGAGAATTCGCGAGCTTTTATCGAGCGTTGCCTGCGGCGAAATCCTTTGAGGAGTGCTAAAGGAGTGATATAATGTAGGAATATAACAGGCTATAAATTACGTGCATTTTACTTTCTATTGAAACATGTGCAAATAATGGCAAAATGAATTCAAGTTTTCTATAAAAGGCATAAATATTTAAAATTAAAATACAGGGATTAGCGTAAGTTGAAAAATAAATACGGAAAAGTAATTTTGAGAAAACGGTTAGTACAATTTGCATTTAAGAAGAAATTGAATTCACGGAAATATATTTAATATTAATGAAGAGTCACTTTACTCTCTACATTGAAAGCCTTAAATAAAAGTTTGAGTGACTATTCAAATATGAAACACAAAATCACTGTTGGTCACTATATTAATTTCATACAACCCATAGGCAATTTGGCTCAATGAAGCTGTATTCGCCCTCATTAAGTTTCAAGGCTTATTTAATTTAAACATGTTGCTACGTAGGGCCAAGAAGCAATTTTATAAATTAATTTTTCTAATAAACTACTATTCCATTTTTCAACTAATCAAATAACTATTATAGCATAAAACGCCCATACTATAAAATAAAACTCATCACACCAATATTTAACGCTAATACTTCATACTCCCAATTAAATATCCACTTACACCAACGACCCTACAAAAAAAACCTTTCGCCATAACTATAACTCCACGAAGATCCATCCGAGAAACTAGACCGTATACACACACGACTCAATTATCTCTCGCTCACCGCCGACGAGCCGCGAGCTGACCCACCGCATGAAAAATAATATTTACACTTTTCCTCCTATATACCTCGCCGCCACAAAGCTCATATATTTTTCCAGCATCACGCGCGCTGAATCATTTTTAATAAGCGGAGCATCCCATTTATCTTCCGCTCTAAACGCGGTTTCACTCGCGCCTGGCTTTCCCTTGGCTCTATATAAGCCCGTACACATTGGCTTTTTGTGTGTGTGCGAGCTCGCGGGATAATGCAGCGGGCATTTGAATATTGCGCCGGGAAATTGAAGTCGTAGAAATTGCGAGAGAGGCTGGAGGGAAAGCGATGATCGGACGGAGATTGATGATTGAAAATATCGCGCGGGAAGAAGTTTGATTTATTGAGCGCGCGGGATGGATTGGCGGGATGATTTTGCGTGTGGGTCCTGTGACTCGTGTTTGTTTTAGAGGTGATGGGTGGTTTTTTATGGTTTGGGTAGGTGGATTTGGTAGTAATGGGTGATGATTGGATTGGTAGGGTGAATGTCAGGACTGGCGGGTATGGTGGAATTAAGTGGATAGAGTGAGAAATTTTCGAATAGATTCTTTTGTTACAAAGTATCATTTTTGTCGATTATATTATAGCATAATAAAAACGTATAATAACTCAACGATACACGATAGAAATTGATTTATATGTTCGTAAATTATACACATTAAGTATTTTCTTATTCAGCTATAAATCATTCTATGACATCGTATAGTAGTAATTTTCAAAATGCAATATATAATATCCGATTTGAAATGCATACTTCCTTGGCACAAGCTTATCTGGTTACATCTGGGATATCCAGTTTGCAAGCTTAGAATGCGCAGAATTTCGAAGGCGGAACTCCGCAACTGATATTTTTAAGAGATTAGGGTGAAACTTTAAATCTTCTCCAGGATAGATTACAGGTTTGAAAAGTAAAAAATCATTCAACCACATGTCTCAAAAAATTTCTTGACTTATAAAATATTTTTTCGCAAACCCAACTCCGTCCAATCCTGAAATTAATTAGACCGTTTCTCACATAACCATTAAACTTCAAACGCAAATAAAAAAACCACTCTTAATTAACAAAAAGTAGGCTCTAACTTTCCCAAGCCACCGGCTCACCTAATTCCCTAACCACCTTAAAAAACCACCCGATAAATTATTCGCAACCTCGTCAAGCTCAACCATCCTCCGAAATTCAATCAAACTATCACAACCCATCCAACTCGAAAAAAGAAAAAAACCTTATAATCTACATACCCCACCGCGCCAGATTTCCCAGTAGGCTCGTCTCACTCCCGAAACTCATTAGCTCCGCTGGAAACACCTATACGACGTCCCTGCGCATATATAACCGCAGCAGCTGAAACAAGGGGCTACAACACATCCGTACGAGTTACGCGACGTGCATATACCAGTTCTGTCGGGTTATACGGTTTCACGTGCGCGCGTACGTGTGTCCGACACCGATATCCCCCCGCTAGTCTGGCTATAATTAGATATCCTACGCGAGGCCTTCCGCAAAGGCAGTCGTATTTTCTCGCGAATTTCTCGTCTGCGACACGGTGAGGTTGGGATTTTGATTTTGCAAGCGCGACCTTTGGATTCGTCATGGGTTTGAGAGGTTTTTTTGTTGGGAGTGTGATAAGTTGTTGCCGCAAGCGGAGGTGGTGGGGTTTTGGGGATTCGAGTGGCTTTGGGATAAGGCTGGTTTGGTTGTTGAACTTTGATGAAATTTTAGTTTTTTTGGTTGTGATGTAAAGGACGTAATTCGGTTTGTTGGAAATAATGCTGTAAAATATTTTCGGAGGATTATTTTTAAACTATAAACAGGTTTCCTCGTGAAAGTAAAAGTTTATTTTGTTTTACTCCGGATATTTTTTCCTTTTCGCGGAAGTCACAGAACTGTAAATTCGAATGATTCAAAAAAAATGTTTACACGTAAGTTCGATTATAAATGGGAATGTACGAAATAAAGTGATTTCGTTATTAAATAATCAAAAGTAATTTACATAACAAAACAGTGTTTCTTTAAAAGAAAGTGTTTAAAGTCCGTGAACCAACAATCACTTTTTTGTTACAATTTTCTACTTTGCGCGGCCAATGTACTTTTATCGTGTAAAAAGTTGTACAAATATTTATTTCTTTTCTTAATAATAAAAATTTCCAGTTGCATAACACCACTTGTTGCTAAGTGTTTAAATCTTAAAAGTGGCAAGTAGCTTTGTGAACAATATGCAAATGAACGAGCCTCCTATAGCCACTTTTCTTCCACTGTTTCTTTTTGCGTTAATGGCCTTAAGACTGTAATAAACGGAAAGCCCGTCACAAAACATATTTAAGGAAAAAAAGCCTTTTTAAAATGTAATGCATTTAAATTATACCTTGCACCTCTGTACTTATCCTTCAAAATACACGTTAAAACGATGCACGAATCGTTAACTGCTCGCACGATTCACTTAGGTATCATTACGCTGCTCTAGTTATTTTCAGCGTTTGTCTTTTTTCCTTCGATTGTATTGGTATCTGAAATAGAATCTTTGGAAGTAAAAGACATATTTTACTATTATTGCACGAGTAAAAAGAAGTTTTCGATTCATAAAATTTGCAAAAGAAAATATTTTTTTGTGTCAAAGCCGTACGCGTATATGCGTATTTTACAAGAAGATAAAATACGGTTTGTACTCGAGAAACCTATCTTGTTAATCTCTCCTTTTTGTTACTGTCCTATTTACAAAACAATGAAACCGCATACAAATAGTACTCTACAAAAAACTTACAGAAAAACTACACAGATCCATTAATTCTTCACACACGCGAGTCCTAAACCATCACATCTCCTCACCCATTACCTTAACGACTCGACACACAAAAAGAAAAACCCTCGATAAAATCATACCCAGCGCTGCCTAATGAGGTGGAAAAAAATTTCATACACCCGCCCAGGCACCCAATTCGCACCGGAGCTCAAGCACCGCTTCTTCTCCAGCCTCGCGGGACTCTCTTAATTGTCTACGGATTTTCCGCGGCTAATTTACATGCTTTCCTAACCTCGAAAGTGAAACGCCGGCTCCGAGTGTGTATACTTACCCGCTGGCGTCGCGATGCGCGAAGAAGCCCGTGGATGGAAAAGTGTCGTAAGTCACGCTCATTGACAATGAATGGACTTTCGTTACGGATTGTTGCTTCGATGTGTATATGTAGGACGCGTGTATGGTATCTACTTTTATGAGGTAAATTACAAAGTGTGCTATTACGGCCGAGTGTAGCGTCACTTTCTTTTATTTAATAAACTCGGGGGAATAAGAAACTTAGACTGGTTGGACGAAAAACAAGATGGGCAATTTTCCGGTTGTGGCCTTTTTAGACTTGGGGACGGAGACGGAGGCTTGTAGGATGGAAGGTTTTTAGGAGAACGAACCGCAGAGGAGATTTGATGTCGTTTGAGAAGGTTTCTTTGGGAAAGCGAGAGTGAAATTGTTCTTTGGCGATTGGAGGAAACTACAGGTGAAAAGTAGGGTGTACGTGATGTCGATCTATCTGGGTTAAAAAATATTTCGAAGTACGATGTTTTATAGTAATTGGAATAGAGTGAATTGTCGAGGGGAAAATATGTGTAATTGAGCTTATCTATACTTGTGTATAACTCAAATTTTAATGAAATAATGTAGAAATTATCATTATTATTATGTGAAAATTAACAATACAAGGTAGTCTGTAATCCGTAAAAGAAATGTAATACTTACTATTTTATATAATTGAAAATGTAAAAACTGATTATACTTCCTTACCGATTACATTTCTTATATCGGGTCTGTTAAAACTGTAAAGAATCGAGCAAAACCTTTAAAAGAATCAAACCAGAAAAATGACTTGACAGCTTGTAAAATTTTCTTATAAAACTACCGCAAGAAAGTAGCTACAATAAGGTGAAAGCAATAACATAACACAAATCTGTCATTTTTCGTTATCCTCCCAATTTTTATCCAACAATTTTAAAAAATCAAAAAAGAAAAAACAAGTCAATACTACCAACCAAAAAACTAATAAACCTCTTCAACCCGTCAAACTTTCGCAATCGTAAAATCCATTTCCCCATTTCCTGTCCAAAACCTTAAAAAGCCCCATAAACCCCCGCTCTAAACCCGATCTCCGCGTAAAAATTGCAAAACTCCCATCGAGGAAGTCGCCTCGCGACGGCCTCGTAATTATTTTACGACGGCGCGCGGTCGCGCATTAAAATCCATCCCCCTCCTTAAAAAAAAAAAGGAACGAGAGATAATCGCGAGAGACTAGCGGTTTCGCGCGCACCGATACCGACACCTCATTCTTTTCTTTTTCTTTTGCAGCTATGCGCCTGCGGAATGCTGGGCGCCGGCCTGTGGATGCGGCTGACCTATCCTTACGAGTACGGGACTCTGGTGCCGCAGCACAATTACGCCTCGTCGGACGTCGTGGTGCTGGCCGTCGGATGCGTCACGTTCGTCGTCGCCTTTTTCGGATGCTGCGGCGCCTGGTTCCAGTCGAGGTGCCTGCTGATCACGGTCAGTTGGCGCTAAGTTTCTTTTGTCTTTTTTTTTTGAGTGGGTGGAGGGGGGAGGGGCTATTGTTGGAAGGAGTGCATTGTCGTTGTGAAAGTTAAAGACGTTTCTCTACTTGTTCGTTCGAGTTTGTTCTAATGAAAAATTTTTTATTTTTGCGGTAATGGTTGAAGAATGTATGATGATTAGTGAAAAGCAAAGAAGTAGAAGAAGTAGAGAAGCAAAATGTGCTCTTTTATGGGCTTTGCTTAGTTTTATTAGTCGAGTAGTTTTTTAAGAATTTTAAATAAAACTACGAGTTTTTCTTTTCTTTCGTTCATTTTCTTTTCTATTAATAGTATTTCAGCTTGGTCATCTTTCTCTTTTTGGCTGAATTCATCATGGGAGCACTGGCGTTCGTTTTCAAAGATATGATTTTATCCCGTATGAAGACTGACTTACATCACGGAATCGTAAATTACTACAACGAGAGTGACCATGATCCTGGAACCTTCTCCGAATTTTGGAATTATATTCAGTCTACTGTAAGTATAATCAACTGACTAGTTTGCATTGAATTTTTTTATCTAAAAGTCGTGCAAAACATCATATTGTAAGATGAGCTAAGTTAACAAAGTTTTTGACAAAGCCTTTAATTTAAATAAATTTAGAACAGACTAATAGTATAAAGCAAATTATGCACACTACTATTTCCATTTCCCAATTTTAGTTTCATAAATACGTATCGAAAATGTAGAACTAGAATTCCTAAATTACTTTCAATTATACCTGCGGCCGAAAATTGTTCGAAATTTAGTACTTGTATCGAACCCTATGGTTTTACAGAATCATTACAGATTACAAAACTTTTGATTCCATAGAAAAATGAAATCATCGGGCGCCGAGCGTAAAAAACTAAAACTCCAGCCTCAATTAAATTTTACTTTCAAATTTCCGCGTAAAGTCGCACTTGACGCCCTTTCACCGCACGCCGCATTCTCACCCAGACATCATAAAACTCCTTCCATCACTTCTGAAAAAAAAAGAAAAACATCCGATAACTACCGCAGCTACATTTTTCCTTACGCGCGAACTTCAAAAAAGACTTCCGCGGCTTGTAAACCCACGGACCCCAAGCCCGCAGCCTCGTCTACAGCCGGCAGGAAAAAATCGCCGGCATAGATGCTGCTTTCACTTGTATACGAGCCGCTCGTGCACATATATATTGACATGCCATTGTTCGGTGGCTCGCGGAACAATGAAAAAAAAAAATCCGTAGAAACGGGATCCCGGCATCGCGCCTTACAACGCGCGCGCCTCGGAGATTTCGATGCTATCTCAAGCGCGAGCTAGCCAAGGGGGCCTTGCGCGCGCGCGCGGGCAAAAATTTTATCGCCCCGTCACGAAGCCGCCTCATTCGGTTTAATGCTGATATAAAATGAGAAGAAAGTTTTTAACGCGCCGAGCTGTGTTCTACAAGCTGTCTTACTACCGAAGCGGGCTGCCTTTTTTGTTATCCGGCCCCGCTGCTTTTCGTTGGATGTATCAATTCCAGATTCGTGTGCGCGCGGTTTTTATGGGAGGCTGCTGATTGAGGGCTGGCTGGTTGGCGTGTAATATCTTCATCGTGAAGGGTATAATAATGAAGTAACGCGAGGATGGTTTTGAAATGCAGGTTTTTTTAGGTATTAGATGGAGGGTACTGGATTAGCTGGGAAAATTGAGGCGGTTGCGATATTTTGTTTGCCTTTGATATTGGTTCGATATCGTTACAATGTTTCGGTGTTATTGGTACTAAATATAGTGTAAAATATTGAGAAATTAATTATTTTAATTCTAATTAATTATGTTAATAATTTATAGAGTGAAGTTAAAAGATAATTAATGTTTTTGGGATAATTTACTGAAAGTATTTTTTAACACAAACTGTGATTAAAGTTTACAAATTTATGTGACATTCCTGCCTACCATAGTATAGAATTATATTTTATTACACTATTACACGTATATTAGGTTCATAAATAAAACTAAAAAATAGTAAAATGATCTGAAAAACGATAATCGCGAAACTAAATCTCGTAAGATCACTGATAAAAAAAAACACTTTAGGTAATTTTAAATTAAAAGCAAAAATTACTATAAATCCCAAGTAAAAAGCCATTATTCCCAACAGTTCAAGTGCTGCGGCGTAGAGCATTACTACGACTGGTACCACGTGAACGCCTGGAAGAACGAGGACCGCGTGCCGGACTCGTGCTGCCGCGAGCCCCAGCGCTACTGCGGCCGTCAGTTCGAGAACGACGCCCACCAGCCCAACTGGTACGCGGACGGCTGCCTCAGCGCCATCCAGATGTGGCTAGTCCAGAAGCTCCACTTCGTCGGCACAGTCGGCCTGGTCATCGGCTTCCTCCAGCTCTTCGGCCTCATCGCCAGCATGATACTATTCTGCACGGTCAGGCACAAGCGATCGACCCACACCTACAAAAGTTACGACACCACGACGACCTAAATAAATCCTGTATGCTTGGAAGTAATTAAACAAAAAATAACAAAAGTTTAAAAAAAATTATCATAATAATTACAAAAAAAATTAGGTCTCTGGGTCCGTCACACCTACAAAGCACTGTCAAATACGCTGGTGTTTAATGTTATCTATTGTTGTTGTCGCATTCCGCAGCTCATCGACAGGCGCAGCAAGCGAGGGGACGTCGCGCTCTGCCGATTCTGGATGAGGAACAGCATCTAGAGTGAGAGAGACAGAGAGAGAGAGAGACGGTTTCGGGGATGATTGTAACGACGACGACTACGACGACTATCGACGACGACCAACGACCCCCCCACATATGTTTTAACGATTTACTGCCCGTAACTACGACGATGGATTTGTGAGCGCGTCACCTCTCTGCCTTGAGATCTTGCGAACTGACTGTTTTTGCCAATTGAGTTGAGGGCAACAACTGTGCGAGTTTGTGTAACACTGTTGAAGATTTCGAGGCTTTGATGAGTGGTTGTATTTAGTGGCCGTGAGTCGAGTCATGAATACGGTCAGATGTTTACAAATTGATTGATTGAGTTTGTTCATTGAGTCAAGATGACTTGATTGTTATGGAATTTTTAAATCAATTATTGTTATTTTTGGATGACATTGAATGTAAAATACCAGAGATAATTTTCTTTCGTCTAATTTATCTAAATTGATATACCGGAATTAAAAAATCTTAAATTTACTGAAATGTCGATAAGATAGAAATCTTTGTCGGTAATCGGATAACAGCGTTTTTAGGAGTATTTTAATTATTTTATTTTTGTATTCATAGATTCATAACTGACTGAATAATGCATTTCATAGTTTCATCGAATCGATATTTATATTTTACACATAATGTTAGGTTCATATTAAGTAACTAACAAAATATTATTATACCGAATTTAGTCGGTAAATTAATTACTATCCATTAACCAATCAATTTTTTATTAGAAATTAAAAATTAAAACCTTATTAAGTCAGTTGTAAAGTTATCTAGATATAGTTTCCAATATCTTCGGAAGATGTGCCAAAAAATCATTCTATTAAGTAATAATCGCATTTATATATTTATCTAACAAAAAAATATGAAAATACATTAATTATTCACGGATGAAGCAATATTGATACTTCCTATTTTCTATTCGTTACATTGATGGCAATCATTATACCGTAATAACTTAAAACGCGAGATCTGCAAGCAAATCTTCAACAGTGTTCATTAAGTCCGCATTTGTTCCAGAAATAGAGAGCGAAAGAGCGCGAAAGTGAAACCATGTTTAAGTGAGCGAAAAGTGCATTCACATATCGACGGATGGATGACGTGAATGGATGATAGTGTGAGTAAAAAGCTCACCTTCGTTGGCATGTATAACCAGGACAAACCGTAGATATATATCCATTGTGATATGCGCACGGATTAGGTAACACACAGACGCACCACAGACGCAATTTTTCTTCTCCCTCGGATATGTCGGGTCGCGTGCATGATGAATGTTTTAGCGCATGATGTATTGCATTTTGGAGCTTGCACACTGTTTCGCTGCACGCTTATGTATGAAGGATGACAGATTGGTTGTAATTATGGCCAGGTCCAATTCGCTTCGAAGTGATCGTCACTGTAATGTTTGTACAGAGTGTACGAATATTTGGCTTTGAACTAATGATAAAAGGATTGCTTGGAAATTCTTAAAGGATAATACGTAAAGCAATTTTTGAACTGGAACATTTTGATGATGATAAAGTTGAACGTGTTATTCAAGTTGTTTATGTAATGGATAATTAGCTTGAATATGTATTTAAAAGGATTAGAGGCCTAAATTTATCATTCTGGAAAAGCTGATAGATTGCTTTGGAAGTAATTAAAATTGGATGTTAAATTAATAAACGTGAACAAATTTTAGACTCTTGACGACTATTATGTATGAAGTGCCATAAACTTGCATAACTCGTAAAGAATATAAAATTTGTCAAAAAGAAAATTAGTAATCCATTGGTATTCTTGAAATTATTAAGTCATTCAATGTGATTTACGATATGAAAATGCATGATTAAAAATTGCATGATATGCTGATCATAAGTTGAATTTTTGTATAAAACCGAAAACAGTTTGAATGGAGATTGTATTTTTTTCGACCCGACAATCGACAAAAATGTGAATATTGTTAACCGTTATAATGAATAATTACATTACATTTAAATGAAATGAAATTTTATAAAAGTTTACATAGCGCTGTGAAGATGTTATTGTATGAATGAATTTAAGGATTCTCGCCTGCAAACTAACGTTTTTGTAGTATTTTTACAACGTAATTTTAAAAATAGCATTATTTGCTGTCAAAAAAAATTAAATTATTATTGTAAATTTAAGAATATTTTTAAGTTATATGGAGATTTTATATATTTTGTAAGAATGGATTTGTAAAAAAATTTTGAAATTTTAATTTTTTGCGAATGAATGTGCAAAAATTTAATTAAAAACATCTTTTGTTCAATTAATGTTTAAACAGAGTGCATCAATAATATATACTTTTTATTAAAGTATACAAATATTATTACATTAAAATGAATAAAAATTATTGAAGTAAAAAAGTATTATTAATAATTATTACTATAGCACAAATTAAACAGACTTATACAGCCAAAACTAAATTGACTTCAAATTTATACCAAAATAAATAAATGAAATTAAGGCTCAGAATTTTATAAATCATATAAATATAATGTAGATCAAAATACTTTGAAGTATTAAATACCACAATTTCATTGTGAAATTCATACACCAAAATAGCAGGTGAGTTTCCTTAGCCGAAAAATTTATGTCAAAATTCAACCGGACAACCGTATTTAACTCTTAGAGATTAGTTCTGAAATTCGCTCTGGCGTTTGTAAACTGCATTTAGCTTTAAAATGTCCGGTGAATTAAAATCTCCAATTTGTTCTTTTAATTTTTTCGCAAGTCGTATGCATGCAAGTATGTAAGTTTGTTAGAATGTAAAAATTAAGGAGATACCAATATGATATTTCGTCAATCTCAATAATTCCTACTTTGTCAATTGCTATAACGCAACATCGTTAAAGTATATAATTTTGTCTTTTGTATAAGTGGAGTGTTTAAAGTACAAGGAGGCCAAGTCCATTGCCAGATGTTCTGATGAACTGTTATTTAATATAAAATCGAATATGTTAATTTTAAATTACTAATTCTTGGATAAAATAAGAATCTAAGAAGAATAAAGTTTACATAACAATGATTTTTTTTTTTCAAAAAAAAATAATCGTTTTCAAATATGATCTTGGTCTCTATATGCTGTGAACACTCCAAATGTTCAATGACAATCATTATTAAAGTTAGGCATCTGAGTATTATAGATATTTGTATTTATATAAAAAATGTACTGTTAGGTAATGTTGATTTTTATAGATATTATATATACATATACTCGAATAATCGCATATACGAAATGCTTGGAAACGCCGTGAGATTCAATGTCGAAGTGAAATTTCGAATATTGTAATCGCTGTACGCGTTTTGCTTGTTAATTGTAGAGCGCGAAATGAAATGTTTAATACTAACACAATTGACATGAAAATATTTCTATTATTCATGTATATGGCGACATGTTGACGAAAGAAATTATAAAAACTCTTGTTAAAACTATATAAAGAACTTTTATAAATACACTTTTTACACAATTTATGCAACAATGTTCGTTAAACCTAAGTATTATATTTACATAAGTTTCATATTCCTTATATTTAATAAATAACAAAGAATCTTAGAACTTCAGGTCAACTGTTTACTGTAGACCAATCAGTCTTGATCCAATTTGATTCAGTGCTTCAGTGATGTTCCGCGATGTTTTCTTCGCAGCATTTACTGGCAACTAAAAACAAAAATATAACATTATATTTTAAGTATCAAGTTATATACAAATTTAACAAGTGTTACTACTCCAAATCACATCGGAAGAAAATATAACAAGCGTTTTACATAATTTAAATTAAGTATAATTACAAATTATTATGATATAATAAAATAGCAAAAGCTTTTCATATTATGTTTCTAAATTTGATGCTTGAGGTACACCTCAATTAGAATTACTTCATTCTATTTTTAATAATACAGCTAGAACTGAATGCCTTTCATAATATTTTTATGAAATAATGATTGATTGCTCAAGAAATTCCTCATTACGACGATCAATCATACATAAACTTTTTCTCGTTATACCTTTGTATAACTTGAAAATAAATAATATTTTTTTGTAGAATCTAATCTTATAGAATCTAATTACAATCCTTCGATAATCTTAGTCTTTGATAGATGTAATAATTACATGATAAGGTATTGAAAATCATATTTAAAAAAAATGTACAGCCTCGTAAAAACCACACTGACAAAAAATTAACAACATCAAATCGAAAGTAAAAAAACCAGTTCAACAATTTTCCAAGCGTGAACGTAAAAGTGTCACACTCGAAAACCAGATCCTGCCAAAACAATTCCCTCACAATCTTCTCATCTCAGGACAAAGCACTTTATGCAAATTACCATACACACCAGGCATTACCCAACACAGCTCATTCTCCTCAAAAAAACGACCTCTCTATGCCCTGCAGCTGCTAAAACACCGACCTACATCCTTACACGCGCTCGCAAAACGTTCAATCATCAGCCTAAACCCATACGCCAACTTTCCACGCATTTTTCCTGCAGCTGCGTGTATTACCCAACTCGCCTTTAAAAAAAGACCCAGACAGATCCTCGCACGCAACGAAAAAAAACATATCGAACTCACGTCCACCACAGCGTTGAGGAAATTGCTCAATCCCTCGAAGCCATTGACGAGTGCTCGACCGACGCCGATGAACTTGTCACCATTATTCCCGTACTTCTCCTCCTCCTTAAGGTTGTCCACTATCGGCTTGGGCTTCAGGATGTTCTCCAGCAGCGAACTCAGCGGGTTCGTCTTCTTCCTTTCGAAGAACGCCTGGCCATCTTCGGTCTCCAGCCGGGCGGTTTCCCTGGTTTTTGGGGGGAAGATCTGGGCGAAGGGAGCTCGTTCGTAGGACGGCTTGGAGGTGCTGGATCCGGCGTCGCTGACGCTGCCTCCGCTGCGGCTCTTGATTACCGCGGCTATGTCGTTCGCGGCCCCGATTGCACCTGCCACGTTATTGCGGGTCTCGCTCATTAGCTCCTGGAAGATGGGATTTTTTGGTTTATGTCTTTGTTTTGGTGGTGGGTTTGGAGGTGGTTTAGTGGTTTTACATGGTGGGAGAGTACATGAAAATTCTTGCTGGTGTTGTCTTTTAAAGTTATTTTGTAATTTAGGTTTTTTAAATTTACGAAATTTTCAATGTACTCTTGTTGTAAAAGCAATTTTAGTGCACTTTTTACACATAAGTTATGTAAAGTTTATACGTGAATTAGTATTTAAAGAAATCAGAAAAATTACTTTAAGCTATAGACTTACAAAATGATATACATTAATGCCTTTAATCGACGTATTAAGATAAAGTAAAAGTAATTTTCCGATTTCAGTCACATATTTTAGTAGTTACCAAAGATATTCTACAATATGAGTCTACCATTACAACATGAAAACATGGATGAACTTAGTGAGCAAACAATTTCAGGCAACACTAATAAATTAACGAGCCGAAAGTATTAGATAACACACAGAGAAAATTATGAAAGTAGTGAAATTACAGCTCGTTGACGAAAACAAAAAATATTCCAATTCCAATTCTCGAAGCCGGCTCTCGAGATTTTTCCAAACTCGTTTTTCCCGCGCAACACATTGTAGCAACTTTTACCCTTCACGTATCCATGCATTTATACAGCATATATATAGCACACGCGGATACTTAGCCGTAGGCACGATCGAACGAAATTTCCGCGTGTACAAGATCTGGTTGCACGGTGGACTCGGCCGCTAATTTCGCAAGGCGAAAGCGCAAGCGGTTTTATTATGCATATAGCATATTCTGCGCGCATAAAATACTTTCATCCTCTCGCCTCTGTGCAACATACCGTTTAATCAATTATTCATTATTCATGGGTTTTGCGCTGCACTCGATAGACGCGCGCGCTCGTCTAGTTTACGATGAGGTGGAACGAAAAAAAAAAAAATGAAAAAAAAAATCGTGAATGACGATTATGTGGCGGTGAAAATTTTAAACTTGATGATGGCTGCGCGCTTGAAAATCTTGCACAAGCACTGTACACATGGAAAAAGAAACAAAACATTCAGTGAGCAGAGAAACAAATATATATATATGTGTTTCGGAGGAGAAAATAGGACTGGAATTTTATTGATAAAATTGCTACTTGGTTTGGTAATTTATGCTTTTGAAAATTACGTCTACACTGGGAAAATGATATGCCTACCAATAGGACTCAGTCAGTCGGAAAAATTTTTTAGTATTTCAAAATTATAGTGCTTTTTTGTTTTTTCTCTGAGATTGTGAATTTATTTTGCATACCGTATAAAGAATAAAGTTTCAATGTGGTAATATTACCTCAAAGTAAATTTATTTCTTTAAAAATACTAAATATATAAAATGTAATATGTAAATTTATTTATTCTTTAACTATCTCCAATAAAGTAAAAAAATCCTTATAGAATCTAGGATGAGCTTCTTCGAACAAACCTCTCCCAGTGTAGAAACATAAGAGCAGAAAAAAAAACAACTTGTCACGTAACAAGAAACTAACGAGCTTTATTATATACGAATGCTCGCACTTTCACGCATGATTAAAACCGGCAAAAAAAGCGCGCTAGAGTGACTCGGCTGAATCCAGTCCTTTTCTCCTCGATAAAATGTAAGCTGATGAATAAACGACAATAAATTAATACAGTAAAACAAAAAAAAAAAAAATGAAAAACAGGTGATATAGTCTCCACCTGCTTAACTTCGTGCAGCACACACATGCACACACAGTGGGGGTTAATTACCTCAACTCGCTCGGCAATGTAGTTTCGGGCTATCGCGACCGAATTGACTAATCGCCCTCGGCCGAATCTCAGTGCGTCCGCCATTCGGCCTAACCACTCCTACGGAAAGCCAAAACAGAATTTTGATATTCGAGTCGAGCCCTCGACGAGCGCGCCACTGACACAGTGCGCTCGGCTTGGGTCGAAGGCCAAATTGGTAATTTTTTATGGTTTGTTCGTTTTGTTAGAAAGGTCGAGCTGCGTGATTCTTATGCTCGGCTCGTGGGCTCTCTGCGCTAAATTTGTGATGAGCATTTTTTATTTGTGCAGAACGTTGGCTTTTCTCGTGATTGCAGCGAAACTAGGGTTTCGTGCGTGCTGCCCTCGTTATGCTCGGTCTCTCTGCGATGCAGTTTGCTGCTGGTGGAGTATGTAGGCAGGTTTGGAAGTTTCGGCGTGATTGTTGGGAAATAATTTTGCCGATTATTTGCATGATAAATATTCATTTTGATGATTGTTTTGCTGGTCTTTTTTTAAGACCGGGAAAGTTTGAATGTCAGGTTTGTTTTGCAATCGTGAATAAAATGAATATTCGCATGAAAATATTCGGTCGAACTTTTTGATAAAGTGTTGCAGTACGCTATGTTTTGTAAGTGATTGGTATTGCTTTTTAATTCTAAGTCTATTATTATCTGTTGGAATTTTAATTTTTGTTGGCAAACATAAATAAATTAAATAACAATTGCAAATTCATGGATATTATAAATAAAGTTAATTCTCTTTTTCATATTTATGTTTGTATTTTAATAAAAATAGAGTTCTTATTTGTTTATTTTATTAAATATAAATAAAGTAATGCAGTTAACAGAAACTCATCATGGCTCACTAAAAAGTAGGTTACTTCAAATGATCTAATATTCGATAAAAAATATACAAACATAAACATAAATAATGCTTATATATTAACTTGAATGATAATTAATTAGTCGATTACTACGGAGATTTCATAATAAAGGTAATTTACTTTTATCAGATTCTATCATTAACAACGTATCATCTCTACATGCACAACAACTTTATAATATTCAAAAGGAAAAAAGCGGTCTATTTAACGAACCAAGAGATGTTAATTTTTATAGGGCAGAGCACGCATTATCCTCTATAAATTAACATCTCTTGAACGATAGAGTCTTTGTCGTATAATATAACTTTATTATTTATAATATATTTAAATTAAAAAAATGAAGTATGCAAAAAAATAAATAAATAAAATAAACTCAAAATCCAACTTAAATAAAAAAAAAATAAAAAAGTTAACTGAATTATTTACTAGAATAATTAAAACTAAAATCCAACCGTAAATCTAAAAAATTTATAAAACAAACTAAAGCTCGAAAAAATCCAGCAGCAACCTCGCAACACTTTCACCAGCTCACTTCTCAAAAGCAACAATCACACCGCGCTCACCGCAGCGCCGAAAAAACCGCAGAAAACAAACGTTTACCATCCCACTCTGGATCGTCGAGCCGACCTCCACGTTCAGCTGCTTCCCCGCGTCCGTCTTATCCTCGGCCTTGCCGCTCGTGTCCAGCGTGAACTTGATGGGCGCCTCGTCCACGGCCGGCCTGCCCGTCACAACGTCCCTCGTCACCAGGAGCACAAAGCCCAGGAAAATCCAGCTCGTCCTCATCGTCGCCGGCAGGATTTATAAGCAGCTCTCGGCTCGAACTTGACGATAGAGTCGATCGGCTGGCACTGAGGAGTCGGCGCCGCGAGCTGGATTATTACGTGCGTGCGAGAGCTCCGGTCGTGAAACCTTGGATGGCTAACGTGCGCGCGAGCGCGAGCGAGAGATGGTTGCGACAGGCCTGGACTTTCGAGCACGTTCACGGGGAATATTGCGGCGTTGATGGTTCGCTGCCTGGTGATTATGGTTTTAACTAGAATTTTTAGTGGTTTGATGATGGTGTTGGTTTTGTAGGTGGAATGTGGGGATTTGGGTAGGGATGGGTTGGGAGGGTTGGCAGGGTGGTTGGGATGAGGAAGATTGCGATTGAGGGTGAAGGTGGAGAAGATGATTGAGATTGTTTGTTTTATTTGAAATAAAGATTAGAAATAGAAAGTGAAGTGGTATATAGAGATCTGAGTGGGATTGGGTTCGACTTTATCTATTGCTTAAATTTTGAAGAAGAATGAAATTTTATTTCGTTTTAATCATGAATAATAACTACTTATTACCAATAAAATACAAATAATAATAAAATGTTACAATTTTTCAATTATTGATAGACATATTAATGATAATTTTTATTTAGGTAATTCATTTATAAGTGAAGAAAATAAAAAATCGTGTAGGATACGAAATGAATTATATCAATTATAGGTCAATAGATAGATCATTATCATAACTGTTACATCACTTTCCTAAAATCCCAATCACTAACATTTAAAACACAAAAAAAACCATAAATAAAACATTTACAAAATACTACAACTCACACTCCACTAAACCAAACCGAACCCAATCCCTCAATCCCAAAAAAAAAACCCAATCCTCCGTTATCTCACTCTGCTCAAACCTGCAGGTTAAAACTCACTCCTCAAACAACTTTGAAAGTTTCACACGCACTCTCGCTCCTATCTCTCCTCTCTCCTTCTCCGCTCGCCTTTTCGCAGCAACTCACATCCGCAGCAAAAAGTCGTCGCTCCAATCTGCTACCTCTCCCTTAAGGCACTGCACTTTTGCCAACGCGTGGGCGGCCAGCTTCCACGCTTCGACTGTCAATACATCTACACTCGACACCGGCACCGCGACTGATAATGTATATACGCTCGCGGGCTCCGCGCGCGCGCGACTCTCTCGTGTATTTCTCTATATCTGTCTTACGACACTGCCCCTGCGGGAGCGCTTTCTCTTTCTTTCGAATCCGCGCTGCCGAGCGCGCGCTTTTGGTGCATCGGCCGCGGTATTTTCTTTCTCGGCTTCCTATATTTGGAGGGATAATGAACCGGGTCTGAGTGAGGTCGGTAATGGAGGATTCTCCGAATGCTGCTGATGGTCTTGCGGAATCGCGGGAGTTTAGAGGTGTGAGAAGGTGACAAGGACGGGTGGGGGGAGTGGAGGTCGGAATTTATGTTAATCCTTTTTAGAACTGTATTTTTTATTTTTATATCCGGGTTGACAAATATATTTTGTGAAATATAAGTAGGTAAGTGAGGACACTTTGATTCCAGGATGTGGTTGACATCGTCGCTTCGAGTTATTTAACCGAAGAATCTTCTCATCATCCGAGCTCCTCCGCTCCGCATTGATGTGTACATTCGGGCCATCTGAAAGGAATTGATCGTTTTATGAATAATTTTATCTGTATCTGATACTATTAGCAGAATTTTTTTACTTACTCCGAATACCATTCGTACTAAATTACTAGGTCGTGCAATATTATCAGGAGTTTCAGAACTACTGGCAGCGTCGTTCTCTTGGCGGCTCGGGGGAATGAAATTTGGTATATTATTATTATTATCAGGAGCTTCATTGCCAGAACTATTTTCTACTACGAGATCATCATCGTTTATTGGATCAAGTAAAGAGAGTACATGTCTCAAGTCTTGCGAACTGTCATTTTTCACCGGTGGACGGCGTGAACCGGAGCGATGCGATTGTCTCTTGGGTTTTGTTTGATTTGAGGACACGATTTCCAAACCCAAGTTAATACGTGTGGCTCCTTCCTCGTTGTCTAAAATAGAATAGATCATAAAATATTTAAGTTTTTTGTATATCAAATCGTTTCATAATTCATATTGCACATGTAAGTCCATTTTTAAAATATTATAAGTGAACAAAATTTGTCATAAATTTTCAATTATAGACAAACAAATTTCTTCTTAACCTTTTATTTCATTTTCTTCTTCACTTATTTGCAGATATTCATACAGATTAGGAACAACCTCTGAATCCGAAATATTTTGAAATTTGTCGGGTCCCATAAAATTTGGGTTCGTAGTGACTGATTCTCTTTCTTCTTTCTTGAAAAAATCTGATTTAACCGTTTCATAATTAACATGTGTGCCTACGTATTTTGTAGTACTTGTAGCAAAATCTGATTCAAACTGTAATTATTATATTAATTAAATATTTATGTATAAATTAATATATTTTATTTATTTAAATACAATTAATGATAATTTTTAAAGTAGAATGGATTAGTAAATTGTGAGTAAAAAAACTTTATCCAAATTTGAAATAACTTGAGAGTATAACAAAGCATTTTATACATAAAAATTAGGTAAGTAATTACGCATTTTAATTTGAAAGTAAAGTAACCAAAACTTTTGTAGTTCATATTTTACGCATTTTTAAAAATTTAGAAGCGAAAAAAATAAAGCTTAAAATAGGCAGTTTTTATGATACTTTTACAGAGATGAACTGAAAATATATTACTAATGAATAAAATAAATAGTATGGAGCTAATGAGCATGAGATGGGTATAGAAACTATCTATGCACACAAGTAGCTTATACTATTTTTCCTAATAAGGTGAAAGATATTTGATGATCAAAGTCTGTTTTGCATTAACAAAAAAGCACATTAACTCAATACTCATTGTGTTAGGAAAAAATTTTCTACAATAACTCATTAGCGTAGAAAAATGTTAATTAATGTAGATGCATAATGATTTCAATTAGTACATAAACAACTTTTCTGTTAATGGTACTATACTAGAAATTTCTTATTACTCACTTTTTCTTGAGCTCTGCTTAGAGATAAAGTAAAATAACTTATAAGAATGCATAAGATAAAAATAAACTGTTTATTCATTTTTTATTTTTATTATTTATGAGACAAGAAATAGTTCTTGAAAATTCATAGACTATTAAGCACTGAACGCAATTTTAGAAAAAAAATTTATTATTCAATGATCAAACAGATCTTCTTAGCTTTAAACACACACTGTATTCTTAAGTATTTGTTATGAATTCACAATTTTATTATTTAATTATAAGTCTGTTAATTTTTTTCTTTTGTTCAAAATTTTCCAGTTGTGATTTTGGCACTAACTGAAACGTTTTAAAGATTCAATGTCCTTTTAATGATCATGTTGGAGTTTCTAATCAATAAATGGTTCGAGAGGCGTGATTAATCAGAACACAACAGTTATAAACATATACTTGTAATTATAGTTTCTTTAATACGAGTCATATAACTGTATTAAGTAATTACATTCCATTACACACGTTTCGTGAATTTCCTTTTGTATTTAAATCATTTGCATTTTTCGAATTGTTCAAAGTGACGTCGTTGAATATTCGAAAAAAATAAATTATTTAACAAAATGTATAAGTATTTCACACAGTATATTTAATATTACAAAAATAACTAATTTAAAAAATATCTTAAACTTACAAGATTTATTTTAAATAAGATATTTTATTGGACTTTAAAAAAAAATTGATCACGTATTTGTACATTTTTTTGTTCTGTGTCTTATTTTATTAATTTTTGTTAATGGGTATCATTTTTGGTATGTACATTTATATAATATAATACAAATTTTTAATCCACACTATTATATAAAATTAATTACTACATATATTTTGTCTATTATTTTTGACTAATTATCTAAGTAAAATTAAAAAGAGAAGTAATGACTTCAATAAACTTCATTATTGTTTTGCGGAAAGTCATGAAGAAAGATGCAAGCTGAAAGACATTTTTTTTTTATTAGTAATATTAAATATTCAAAATAATCTGAGTTTTTTAACTTACAGAAGCTAATATGTTTGCGAAAAAGTTGTTTTCAGAATTATTATTTGAGGAAATATCGTTATGGTTGCCCATGTCATTGAAATCCTCCCAGTTCGGGAAACCTCCTGGTGGAACGTTAAGTCGAATACGCAAATTTGGTACTAATTGTCGTTTGGAGTTAGTTTTATTAGTAGGAATAAGTTCTAAATCTAAGTCTACATCTATATCAAGATTAACTAATCCTTTTTGTATAGGAGATACTGTGACTGAAATCAAAATTGAATAAGATCAATACATATATAATCGTAATTTAAGTATTTACTTTTACTAAATTTATATTTGGCAAACATAATAAATTCTTAAACGTGTTTGAAACTTTATTAAAAAAATTGAAAATAATGATTAAAAGTAATCAATCGTATCATTTAAGTAATTGCCTTTAATTCAAAATAGTATAATGTAAAAATAAAATAGCATTTACATGTTTCAAAAGCTTTTTATTTCACCTTCTTCGTCATTTCCTTCTTCTGTTTTATTATCTTTAATTAATGCTAGATAATCTAATAACTGAGGAAATAAATTCTCTAACTGTAAAGTAGGCGCTACTTGTGTATTCGTCTCTGTAGGCGTATCCTCAGTAACTGCAAAACTATTATCTTCTCTTTTCTTCTTTATATTAGTACTAGAAATAATTTCTTTACTAGCAAATTCATCGGAATAATCATTAAACAAATTATTTGTTTGAAGTACAATATGGCTAGCAGTTTCACTGCCATCGTCTTGTCGCACTGATGTTTTATATTGCTTCATAAAATAATCATAAAATGCAGTTAAGATTTCAGGTTTAAGAGTAATAACTAATCTTTTAGAATTTTCTTCAGAACTTTCTGTAATTTCTTCAAAAATATCTTCCTTTATTGCTGTATCACTCATTTCGGTTTTTGATGGTACAATTAATTTCGAATTAGTGTTACTTTTCTGCGTTTCATCATATGGAGTATCTGAAATTTGAAAGGTGAATTTTGTAATTATGTTTAAATTATTATTAATAATAAACGTCTTTATGCTTGTTTCTTAATTTTTCTTCTTACCTATAGATGATGAAGTACTGACATCAACTTCTGATACAGTCTGATAAAAAGAAAAATAATCAATGAATTGCTGTATTTTTAAGTTAATAAACTGTGTATTAAAACTGTTTGCAAATATTTATATCGAAATCTTATAGAGGAAACTTTTATTTACACACTGAGAAAAAATTTTAGTTAATTTTATCAGGCTTAGTTGAACCAATTACAGTTTTTTGTAAGAACTACGTTTTTTCTCGTTATATTTATATGTACATTTGGACATTTGTGTGGTTTTCAATATTTTTATGTTACATACCTGTCTTCGGATTCTATTATAGTGTAGAGAATAGCATCTTGTAACAAGAAAAATTAAAACAAATTGAAACTGCAGCTTCATGATTCTTTTTGTTTCAGCGAATTATAAAGTATTTTTTTTTTTTTTTTTTTACTGAAACAAAATTTTATATCAAACTTTACTGATTTTCACTTTTATTAAAAAAATATTATTAGTAAATGTTATTGATGTAAAGTAACTTTTTATTAAGATATTTAGATTTGGCAACAGTCAACGATTGTTTAATCACTTTGTTTGTCGAACATTCTTTAAATTAGTTAGAAACAAAAATATTGATTGATCTTCTCTAGTTATACTTTTTATACTAACTGAAACGCATTTAAAGATAGATTGTCTTTTTATTGCAAACGCACAATTTTTCATCTTAATTACGTTCAAAGAAACGTGTTTTATCACAAAGTAATGAACATTGGACGCAAGTATTATATAACTTTAACTGCCTTCTACATTATGACAGAATATTTTCAAAATTTTGTTTATTTGTATTTTGTCAATTTGCATACTTTAGTTTTATTAAAAATTATTTTAAATAAATATATTTTTTATTCTTTTGGTCTATAAAAGAAGATGGTTATGTATGTAAATATGTATGTACATAAATCGATATAATTTTTGTTATTACACAAAAAAATTAATAAAAATAAATTCGTAGTTTAATTTTTACTTATCTTAAAATTCACTTAAATTAATAAATTAAGTTACTGCTATATATCAAGTGAAGTTATCTTTCATACCCGATTGAAGAACTCTTCTTTATCAACATGGTATTTAAACACGTAAAAAAGTTTTAATAAACAATAAACACTATACATATTATAATTAACTTAGAATTTATAAATTGCTTTGAATTTCTTTCATTTGTTCTTAGGCATATTTGGTGAAGATTATAAATGATAGAACAGCTATAAATTTTATTATCGTATATTACCTAGATATATTTTATAAATATAAAAATAGATGGGTCAATTTTCATTCAAGTTTGTATAATTCTATTAAATAAATCTTTTTTCTGTGCATTTTAATAATGTTAATTAGTAAGAAATATTTTTTTTAGAGCAAAAACTATATACAGATTGTTAGTTTTCTACCTTACCAACACTAGACAACTCACTGAATATTATTCAAATTTTTCGATAGAGGGAGTTTATTATTCTTTTAAACTTTAGCTAAGTAATTATAAAACATTAAATTTAATTTAAATATTAATAAATAATTATTTAATTCTTTAACTGCTTCATTGGTACATGCAACAAACATGAAAATAAATTTAAAATTCACGAATATAATAGATATTTTATAAAACAATACGTATTGTTTTTTAATATTGAAGATTTTATACGTAAACCAATAATCTAATTTAAATCTATAGTTTCTCTAATTTTACATTACTACTTTAATTTTATCAAAGTAGTAAATTCTTGTTTAAATTCAAAGTTAATTTTTCTTTAATTTTTTTTATATAAAAATTTATAAAATTTTTAGAAAGTATAAAATACATTACAGAAACTTATAAATATTGACTGCGCTTGTAATCTTTGATAAAAATTATTTATTAATTATTTTTATGCACTTTCTCTCTGAGTTGTTGCTCATTAATAAAATATCATTTGCGTAAGTGCAGAAATTTTGCTCCCTTAAATTTACATTATTTAACAGATAAGCCTTTTAATTTAAAAGTTAAAACATTTTTAAATTATTGCATGCTAATATTTCTGTATTAATTAAGTTTAGTCTAAAGTATTATCAAAATCTATTCAAGTATTATTTAATGATCTTAAGGATATACTTTTCAAGTTTAATTAACTACATATATTTAATAAAAATTACTCCTTACATCTTAGAAACGAATATATTTAATAATTCTCGTTTATTTATTAAATGATTTCCTAGATATTTACATTATCTAGTCTTAAAAATGATACATTTTGATTAAACTATATTGTTCCATTTTCAAATTAAATTTGTAAATTTATGAAATATTTGCACGAACTTACATCTTTTTTTAACTCTGCAAAATAAACTTATAAATGCGTTTCTTATTTGTTATAATTTGTTTACCGAACTCAGTAAATAACAGTTATTAGAAATGAATAGTGTGTTTTTATCTAATTAGCACTTAGGAATTTTTTATATAAATGTATTCATTTAAAGGAATATTAGTGAATGTGCTATTTTTAACACTGCGCACCATTGTCATATGATTTTCGCAAGATTTAAGCATATCAATACGTATATAAAAAATAATACTACCAAACAAAATGAAAACAAGATTTATTATATTTTATAATAATTTTTATTTATGCATGTTTTTTTACAACACGTTACAATAAACAAGTTGCATTAACTTATAATAAGTAAAAAAATATATAAAATAGCATTGTAAAATTTCGTTAGAAAACATTCGTTTCAAATACTCGCCGCGCATCAATAAATTAATCAAAAGTGAAAAATGCAAATGACTGAGGCCACATAAATGTATGAACCTCCGCGGTCAACAAGGCAAACGTAAATTTATGCTAATTTCATCAAGCTCGCGATTTACGTGCTATGTACAATAAAAAGAAGTGATCGCCGCTGAAGAATGCAAAGAGGGAAGAAGAGTATTAAAAGTGAATTTTTGCGTCAAACACAAAAGAATACGTGTGATTAATATTGAAATAAATCTAGTCCATTCCTAAGCTAAGAATCTACTATGAATATCACTTAATTTATAAATACAATAGGTTTTTCTTTGTTCATATAAAAATGTATCGCAGAATTCATGTTTTTATTTTTTGCCAACGTGATTCCTCAGTAGTTGGTTGACTGCATTCAAAGCCGATATTGGGATCTGAAAGATTGAAAAAAATATATATTAATAAGAAGTTAAATAAAAAGAATAAATTAATATAATATTCACTAATTTTAAAATTGTGTAAATAATTTGATAAGATTATGTGAATCGGTTTAATTAACTGATCATTGAATGAATAATTTAGTTGTTTATTTATATTGACTTCAAACTTTTTGTAATAAGAATTTTCATAAAAATAAATTTCAAATTTTATTAAATTAATAAAATTGAATTTGTAAAAAAAAAAGTTAATTAGTTTATTCGCAAATATTAATTTACATTCCTTAATTTATCCTAAAAAATGACCAAGTAGTCTCATACAGTTTTACACATACAATTTATCACTCCTATAATGCGCAATATGAAATTAATTTCAAAAAAATTAAAAACCACAAAATTAATGTTCCTTATTTAACCCTTTATCTTTCATTCTCAACGACCACGCAAATTTCGCATAATTCTCTAATTGACGAGCATCAATCCCGTATCAAGCGAATCAATCTTCTTCTGCGAAAGATTAATTAATCGACCTTTCAGAACCGTCGTCGCCTGGTGTCGAGACTGTAAATCTCAAATCCGGTCTCTCGTATGTGAGTTAGTGAGTATGTATCAGTCTTCAGTTTTGATTTCGAAAGATGATTGTATCACTTTAAGAAGCCGTATTGCAAAAAGAAATTTTATCGATAACGTCTTTAATTATGACCCATGGGTTGGTGAGAATGATTGTTATATAAAATTCTGATTTTACATGTAAATCTTTGTTACGATGGATAAATATTTGAATACACCTATAATTTGTTTTCTTACATGCATACGTTTAACTTTTAACAAAAATCTCCTTTTCAATAATACAACAATAAATCAACTTCCATTTTCATTCAAAACTACAATGCAACCAGCTCAAATCATTCATCCAAAATCCTTAACAAAAAACTCACAATTATATAAACCGAATCGGAAACCTCCTCAAGACAATCCTTCAACTTATATCATTAAACTATCAAAAGTGAAACCGCCACTTATCAAGCTCACTCAAATCTCAAACAAACATTAAACTCAAGCTGTCATCTCCACAACTTTCCAGACCCTCCTCATCCCAAAAAACTCACGTTAAAGATGTCATCGAAAAAAGTGGAGCTCTTGTATTTGGTCGCGGTCACCGATCCCCCAGCGTTGACGCTGGCGTCAGCAGTCGCGTCAGCTCCGGCCGCGGCTCTCGAGAATATACCTTGGCGGAAACGATTGACCGGATTCTGTCTGGCCGGCGGATCCTGCTGGGGCTGCTGGGCGGGCGCTGAACCAATGACAATGTAAGAGGTCTTGTTCAAGTGGGGACCGGCGCGCTCGCGCACTCGCTTCTTGAAGTACCAGCGCGCCGGGTGCTCGCTCTTTTCGGCCTCATCTGCGCTCACCATACACACCCCCCAGACCATTGTTTCAATTTATTATCGGGCTGCTTTCGTATTTACATGGCGAGAGAGCTGCTCTGGTTTTCTCTCTTGGGTTGAGTTTAACGTATTGGTGCTGGAGGGATGAATAATTGGCCAAGCAGAGGACGTGCTTTTGTTTGATTTTTTTTTTTTTTTCTTTTAGTGGTGAGACACAAAGAAAGAAGAGAGCTGAATTTGCGAGGCTTGCATGGAGTAAATTTGTTGGGTTGGAGAGAACAACGTTTTGGGATTCCTGACCGACTGACCGCGCGAGTCACGAAATCTCTTCTCGATTATTTAATCCTTTCGCGTGCGTGGGCCGTGTGATTTGTGCGAGGGGTCTGATGGCAAAGGTTGGTTTAAGTTGGAGGTTATCGGGGTCAACGATTGCGAATTCATGGTTGTCATTTGGTAACGTATTATTAATGTCGAGTATGTTGGTACAATTAGCGGATATCGAAGATAATCATCATTATTTGGAGTACACTGGATTGATTTAATAAATTGAAAATTACTGGATTTCTCAAAGTTTATCAATAAATTTTGGATTTATTTTTTATTATTTAAGATCATTGAAAATCGAATTAAACTTTTACAGTATTAAAGACAGAATATTGAAAATAATGATGAATATAATTTTGATATATAGATGCAAAAAAAATCAACTTTAATACAGTAAAGAGATTTGATGGATTTTTAAAATGTAATTACAAGCAATGAAGAATGAAAGAAATGAAAGGTATTACATAAGAATTATCAAGTGAACTTTTTTATTTAACAAAGGATTCATCAACTGCCATTGAATTTCAGTCGTCTGAATTCTATATTATGTTCAATGCAAAGAATGTGCAAATTTAAATGACTAAATGTTAAACAATTTTTTTCTTCGCGCACTTAACTTTTGTTTATTTAGTTTAAACGTTGTTCTCAGGGATTTGGGAATTCATGAGTAAAACTAGTTTTATTAATACAAAGCAACACACAAAGTAGCATAAGCACGCTTGCAAAAAACCTCAAAAGAAATACTTATGCATAGACTTTTTAAGGAAATGCTAACGTGCAAATTACGAATGCAAATAAGGTTTTGGCAAAAAGATAAAGCGTGCTTATGCGACTAAAATAGTTAGTATTTATCAAAACAGTGACTAAAAGTAGATCTTTTCCTTAAATAGTTCTACTATATTTTAAACTTTTTAACAACATTACATTTTCTAAGTTTTAGATTTAATCATATTTTTTTCTATTGAAAATAAATCTACTTTATTGTCACGTTAGGAAATATAATTATTTACAAGGGGAATCAGCCATTTAGAAGCTAATGAACCTTAAAAACTACTAGAGAACTTTACCATCGTCGACTGGGGCGCCTGCATTTACTGTTGTACCAGAAGAAGAAGAAGAAGCAGAAGAAGAGGATGGTGATGGAGATGGTACCTGATTATGAAATAATAATGATTTAATTTCAATATAAAAAAATCTAAAAATAATAGACAAGGTAGCTGACGAAGTGTGTGCATAATCAGATATGAAAAATGAATGTTTCTAGTATGATATATTTTGCTAGAGAAGATTTGAACAAATTTGAAATTTCGTTTTGGATATTCAATACTTACATTTCAATACTTCAAAGTAATAATAAAAAATGTTGAGAAATTAAAACTCATGTAGGACGATAAGTGTATTTTATTTCCTATCGAACTGGTATAATAATTTTAGAAAAGTAAAAATACATTTTTAATTATATTCATTTTTTAGTTAAGTAGATATAACACTTTTTAAAAATTAACTTTAGTAAAATAAGAACTACCTTAGTCTACTGATAATAATAATCTTTAAATAATAGAGGTAGATGTTCCCTGTAATTGTCCCTAAAATAGTATTTTACCTTTGCATTTGTATCTGCATTGGCCGAAACAGAGGCAGATGAACCTGCTACCACCTAAAATATTAAAATGCTCAAGTTACAATCTGATATGTTTTTTTGTACTCTGTAATACTTTAAAATATTTTAAATAAATTAATTTTTGATATTGAATAGTACTCTCAAAATAAATTTTATATTCTAAAATTTATTCACTAAATAATTAAATTTTAAAAAGGTAAAAGAGAATTTAAAAAAGAACGTTAATTTTAGAAAACGAAACAAATGCCGGAATCATGCTACTAACAACAGTTATAGCTATTGTTCACATTTTATAATTGCTCTTCTCTCTACATTACAATACATAAAACCATAAACAAACTAAAATAAAGTACATTTATCACACATCGTATTATACTCCATGACGCTGCGTACCGTTGCAATACAAAACGAACAACGCGCATAAAAGAGCACACCTCATTAAGGCCGCGCGTAGTGAATAGTAAAAGTTTTTTGCATTACTAAATACCAAGTTGCAAAGCAAATCGACTCTCGTAACTGCACTGTAACACGCTACCTGCTACATCGCAACATAAACTTCTCTCATTTTCCACCTCTTTTGTTTTCTCCAAAAACTACCACCAAAAAAAAAAGAACAAAAGCTTCTGTGCTTTACCTGCTCAGTGGCCTTCTTGGTACGCGCGATTACCTGGACGTTCTTGTTGCGTCTCCTCTCGGCCCTCTCGATCTTATTAGCAGAATCCGCCGCCGCCGCGTAGCCACCGGGCGACGAGTTGGCGTAGAGCTCGCCTTGGGGCTGGGGTCCGGCCAGCGTGCCGCCTAGGCCGGCTTCAGCCTCGGGACCGCCGTTACCCAGACCCGCTCGGGCGTGAAGGCCGCCGGCTGTAATTTATTATTTTTTCTTATCGTATAATTATGCGATTAAAAGGAACGTCTAGTGTGCGATCGATGTGGATGGAGTAAACAAAGGTGGTGTAGCGTGGGTATTGTTATTGGGATTGATTTGAAGGATGGGAGGTTGGAAGATTGAGTTTAGCAGGAAATGATGATATGGAAGAGTCGGTGTTGTCTTACCATACAAGGGCATTATCTACTTGGGCTATTTTCGGAATTGTGAATTTTGTGGGTTCTGTTTTCGAATATGTAAATTTCTTTGTAGTTAATGCTTATTTTTTGAATGATTCAATAACTATCCTACTGCGCACTACTGATTATTTATAAAATGTAGGAAGGCAACCTCTTTTGCAAATTGCATTATCATAAATTGTGCTTTCAAGTTTAGAGTGATAAAATAAGGAGTGGCACCCGCAATTTGTCGAGAAATTTTCATATAGAGAAAAAAACGCACAGAGAATAGCCCCGATTACTGTCCCGTTAGTATAATGGCGGTTTCCAAACAATTGTAATTTTCAAAATTCTACCAGATAGGTGAAAGTGCCGAGTGAAAATCCTACTCCCAATCCATTAACATTTTTCCATATCTTTTATCAAATTAACCGCTAGAAAAATACAAATGACTCTATACCTATAATAAATCCCACCCAAGCGCACAATAGCAACGAAAGCGCGTCTCGCATAACCAACGACTTTTCACATCCTTCAAAGCCGCGCAAAACAAAAACACTCGCCATATTTTTCCACCTTCATGAATCACCTCCAATTAAAAAAAAAAAAAAAAACCACCGCGCGTCAAAGTATCCCGCAGTCCCCTCGCGTCAATCCACCTCTCAAATCCATATCTCCAGACGCGCTCCGTCCATCAATTAGCCGAATCACACATCAAGAACCAGTTCCCGCGTCTATGACTAAACTGTTTTCCGCGCGATCAATCACTCAACTAAAAAAAAAAAAAAAATCAAACGATCTCCCCGCGAACTTTGAGCCCAGCCCGAAGGAAAAAGTATATTATATCTCGTCTCTCACTTGGTCCACCGTCGAGGCTGCCGCCGAGGCCGGCGCTTGCGTGGGCGCCGTCGGGCGTGCCGGCGCTCGCGTGCAGGCCGCCGTCCGCCTTGGAGCCCGTCAGCAGGCCACCTAGCCCTGCCTGGGCGTGATAGCCGCCGAAGTTCACCCTGATGCCGCCTTTCGTGAACTGGATGAATGGCAGCTGTAACAGTTTGGAGTGATTTTTTTAATTTACTTTCGGTTCTTATGTATTGGATGTGTGTGTGTGTGTGTATGTGTGAGTGTGTCTTAGAGTGAGTCTGTTAACGGTGGGAAAGGAGTTGATGGAATGATTGGAGGGATCGTTTGTTCTGGCAAGTTTGTTTGATTGTTTGATTGATACACTTTGGCCGAGCCATAATAGCTGTCGGTTAAATGCCGGCCGGTTGAAAGGATTTTTCGAGGCATTAATGTCGCAGGTGAGCGCGGGGTTGCACCGCCGGGGTAATTGAGTTAGCGGGCTATGCACGTGTTTCTGGAAACTAAAGGTTTTGACTTACGAGCTTTTTAGGAGAAATAGTTTCCCGAGACGCGTAAATTGTCGGAGTGGTAATAACAGTTTAGGTTCGGGGTAAAGATTGAGTTTATCCTTTGGCAAATAAATAACTTTCTCGTAATTCATTTGCGTGCGGCTCTTTCATAGAAAACTGACCGGGGAGGTATTATTTCATAGAAATGACTAAATGTTGGGTCTTATTAAAGATTAATGTAACTACTCGTAACTACATACGGCAATAGCTGCTTTTACGATTGCAAAAGTTCATTCTGAAATATTTTGCTTTAAATGACTGGGGATCAGGTATGAGTATATACTTGTAATGATGATAAGTGGTTATGGGGCTCGCAGAGCATCATTCCTATTAAGATGGAGGTGAAAAACCTCTTTACGTGGACTATGAGTGGAAACAAATTATCTTTTGTTTTTATATTATTGGAATGAGTTCTGTCATATAGTTTCACGTTTCCTTATTTAAAAGAACTGAATAATGGATCAGTACTTAAAATTTAAAAACATACAATTTTTACATTAATTCTGAAAAAAAAATCATGAATATTACAAAATTGCAAGTTGTTAAAACTTAAGGTCATCATAAAAAGTGTACTTATTTATTTGTATGAATAATTTATATCTTATTAGTATTCAGACGACTAAACTTTTAATTGTTTTTGTGAATATATGACTCAGGCTTTTGAACATACATATTTGTTACTCGATGATCCTAAATAAAAATTTGAAATAACGTGCAAACTTATTGTAAAATATTTTGATATATAACACATCTGTTGTAAAAGTTTGTTAATGTAATAAGATTTCTAGTAATTCTAATCTTTGCAGCTTCGTAAATAAATCATGAGCAACATTTCTACGGAAGTGCGAAAGAGCTTTGTGTGGAAGGAAAACGAAGAAGTCAAATTCAAAGTCCAACTATCTGCGAGTTAAAATATAGAGATTTGACTTTCTAGCTGTGAAATTTCACTTTCTATACAAATTAAGAAACACTTTTACGAATGAAGATAAATATCGAAATTCTATAAATAATTAAATCTTAACTACAACTTATCTAATATATAACATTAAAATTCATTATATAAAACTGATTATTTATAAATATATATAACACGCGCTCGCTCTTAACCCTTAAAATTAAACAAACTACAATTTCGAAAATTAAAATTTTATCCATCACAATTACAATAAAATTCCATACACTTCCACAAACTGCAGCAACTCCGAAAACAAGTACTCTTTTTTGCACGCCCGCATTCGCAAGTAGGCCGCCTAGCTCGAACTGACATTTCGTACTTTAAATAAAAGAAATATGTTTTACGAGTCGAAAAAAGACGGAATATAACTCGGCCAATAATTGCAGGTATCGCATAAGTGCTTTTTTGACAGCGCTCAATCCTCGGTATAGCCGCGGCAAATGTGTGAACCTGTCCGTTATGACCAATACACTCGAGACATTGTACGTCTGCAACACTATCATTACACGTCGAATTCTTCAATTTTTTTTTCAAATTTGACGCAATAATGGCCACCGAGGGACGCGGCTCCTTGGCGAGCAGCGGAAGGGCCTACCTTTTCACACTTTTACGGAAAATAACGTGCCGAAAGATGCGCCTGTGTATAATTAAGCTTATGTAAAGCGAGCTTGCGCAATGCGAGGCGACGATGGGAAAAAAATAAATATAGCCAAACGTGAGGGCTCGCATGTACATAAACATAATCGCTCTCTTCCGTTAATTTGGAGGAGAAAAAAAAAGGAAAACTTGCGCAACGGAAAATTTGAAAGCGAAACCTGACCTCTAGGCCCGCCGACTCGGCCAATGCATCTCAATCAGGCCCCGTAGATAGCTAACGAGGTGAAAATGTAATCCGCCTATAAATTTAAAGCCGGGGCGTGCGCCGGCGCGCGGGAAAATTGCTCTCTAACAAACAAGAAGCCAAGCGTCGTTTCCTTGTGCGAGGACTAATTTTCGTGCCGACTCATTAGAACTGTCCAAAAGTTTATTCAAAATCTAATGCAATTGGCGCGCTTGCATAGATATGCATTCGGCGAGGAGAGGCTGTATAGGCCGGTTAAGTGCCCGTCGAGGTGATATTGTTGGGAATGTATATCGAGGAAACGAACGCGCGGAGGTCGTATATCTTTAGAAAATAATTATGCTTTTTTTCGATTTGGACTTTGAGCTCGTATTCGGGCTTGACTTTCTCCCTGTTAGTAAGGCTTGATTTAAGCAGTAGAGTGGCAGATGCTGTTGTACCTGGAAAAGCTCATTTGTTTGCTGCTCAAAATGTATAATGATCTCTACAAACCCAAAATAAACAACTCATCAAATCATAATCACTCTATCATCACCCAACACAAAAAAATGAAGCTACGTATTTCAAACATCTCAGCCACTATTCCAAACACTGCCGGCATTTCCTACACCCGCGCGTCATACCACCTCTTTATACAACCAACCGCAAAAAACCCCATTAAGATTCAACGCATGCAGCTTCCCGAGAACCGCCTCATACCACCCCGTCGTGCAGCAATTCGTCGAAATCTAAAAAACTACTCAGCTAGGCACTTGATCAGCTACTCATTTCCTTACGTTAGAAACGTGATCGACCTGCCGAATTTTTCCGCGCAACTCACAAAGCCACATATACCTGCGTATACAAGGACCAATTCTCGATCGGCTCATTAGACCCGCTTCGAAATTTCAGTCCACGCGCTCGCGAAAAAAAAAACAGACGCACGTAGAGCAAACCAGTATAACCACACCAACGGCCGAACGGTAAGAAAAAATAAAGAAACCACCTGAAAAATGAAGCAAGCGCGCGGTTCGACGGCCGCCCGAGGTCGAGCTCTCTTGTCCATTCTTTTGCAACTCCAACGCCTCCGCAATGCAAAATCAGAACCGTCGCTCTTCTGCATCGATATACAGCACGGAATCCCGCGCTTTGTCAAATCGACAGCGGAGAAAAAGGCGAAAAACTTGTTATCACGCCGGCGGAATGCGAATCGCGCGGCACTTTTTCTTAAAACGCCTAATTGGTCGCGGCTTTCCTTATGGGAAGCCGCGCGCTTACACGTGTTTTTCAGCGGCTTGGGGGCCTTTTTTCGGCCGGGACTCTCCCTGCCCCCTCGCTCGTTAAATATATTACGTGTTCATTTCTCGAGGCAGGTCGGAGCGCTGAAATGTCTCTAGCGAGAATTCTAGGGTTTTGCGTTGTTTATGGGGCCGCCGCGGGTGTGCCGGAGCAGATGGTAGAAAAAAGTGTAATGGATTTTTGCGGCCTGGTGAGAGGTGTGTTTTATTGGATGTGTTTTTAATGAATGTTGTGTCGCGCGCTTTGAGGAGGTGTGGACGTGGATGTGTGTGTGTGTGTGTGTGTGTAGCTGCCCCCAGGGGAAGAGCGAGATAGTCGGAGCTGGCCCGAAATGGTCAGGAGCGAGTTTGTAGTCTGAGGTAGCTGGGAGCACAATTAGCGGGAAATACCACGGGGTGCCGCTTTTTTTTCGGAATGCGGATTCCGGCCGCCGAAATAAAGCGTTCAATTCGTGAGTTAGGTGTTTGGATTGGGTGATTGTTAGGCTGGATTGGCGGTTGGTTAATTGGGGACCTTTCGGGATGTTAATTGTAGTTTGTAAGTTCTGGATTGAATTGGGTATAGTTTGAAATTGGTTTGTGAAGAAGGAAGTTGATATAGAAAGTAAAAATGACAAATTTCAAGTGTATAGTATCCTTGATATTTTGTTAAAAACATGGAAAGATAATTTATATAATATTAAAACCGGATTCGATTAAACTCACGTCCTGAAAGCAGTTCAAAGTCATAAAATAATTTATCGAGAAAAACAGGTTTGAAGTTCAGCAATAATATTAACATGATTGACGGTGTAGGTCAAATAAATCCTTGCTATCTGTACAGAAATATTTATTTTTGCTTAAAAGCTTTCTGTTTATACTAATTGTAACTCAAACACTAAAAGCATTTAATACTAATAATTCTAATTAGTTGATTATCTGGTAAAAAAATACAATACTCGAGTTAAGTAGTACAACATGAAATAAACATTTGAATAGCAATCTATCTAATGACCTTAAGTAGAAACGCAAATCCAGCAAATTATCATTATAAAATAAGCAAATATATCGAAACATCCGATGTTTCACCGTTATTATCCCTAATGAAGATGCGAAATTGCCATAAGAGAAATCTCAAAACGCGCCGTTACCCAAAGATCCAGAGAGCGCGGAAACGAAAAGCTTTATCACCGAAGACTCCGAAGCCTACCATTAAAAGCAAGCAAAACACCTCTGAAATTCGCCAATTATTGCGGAAACTAATTCCCATTATCCATAATCGACGCAACTTTTAGCACTTTTCTGCGTAAGCCCGCTCCGCACTCGAATTCCATAACAGTAGTACACCTATCTTAGCATCGTCTCCCACGTTAACGCCGGAAACCTACCTACCCATCAATCCAGCTATTAGCCTCATGCATAAACTATTTTACTGCTCGAAATCCACACGCGCAATCCGCGACATAATCGCCGCATTACCAGTCACGCCCGTAAGCATCTTATTATCCAACCTCCGATCATTAACCGAAGGAAAAAAAATCACACGAGCGCTTTTGCGCGATCTCTTATACAATAACAACAATAACGCTCGTTCGTCATAAATTTCGCTCGCATAACCGGAAACGCGCGAATAGCCAAAAACAAGCGGCACGTAACGCGAATTTCACCTCAAGCGGCTGGAAACTGTGGATATCGAACGCAAGCATGTATAATGAGGCGAACCTTCGCGCGATCTCGAGTTGGATGTATATGGAGTGCGAGTGAGAGAAGCGGTCGCATCAACCTTTTCAAGGCAGACAGGACGAGTGCGGCGCGATTTGCGATTGCCAGCGAGATTTGTAGGTTTGTGTATATACGTGCGGACACGGGTGGTATTTGGTCTATTTAGGTGAGATTGCGCTGGGTGATTGCGGATGGATTAGGGGTGGGAGCGAGATAGTTGTTTCTTGGGAAAAGCTTGTAAGTATGCTTGATGTGTTATTTTGTTGTTTGAAATGTTTACTTTGAAAAATTGTAGAAATGTATACTTGAAAGATAATCAGATGCACGAGCGCAGAACAAAGTGCAATGATTCATAAACATCGAAACACGATTACAATAATAGATTGCGGTAGTTCAGGTATGCAGCTCCAGCGGTAAGAAGCATTAATTAAGTTTTTGCCAAATGACATCATCCGTATAAACAGATGATAATAAACGCTTAGAGCGTGTACTTGAATACGAGTTAGTTGGAATAAATAATCGTTTCTTCAGGAGATCACTGATGAATTCAATATTGATAATTATAACGATAGAAGTGGAAACATAGCTTGTATTAAGAAAACCCGATAAAATTGCTTGCTATGATATGTTAACTAGCAATTTATTTAAACAATTTAGTTTAAATTTTACTTCTCTTCAAGTAAAATTATATCAATGCTAAAACTGGTATATATAGACACTGTGACAAATCTGTCTCTGCAATGTTGAAAGTACAAAAAACTAACCACATGTTACGATAAAAAGGTTTCTAATGAAAAATGCTTTAAGTAATTTACGTTGAGTCAGATCATCTTGACTCATCGTAAACCGATTAAGGCACTTTAGCAAAACATCATGTCGCAGAGGTATAACGCAAGAAATGTATCAATTGAATATAAAAAACGTTCTTATTTCAAGGGAAAAACTATCACTTTTTTACCTACCTCAGCAAGCGATCTCATGCAAAACCATATACCAAAATAAACATTGTTGCGTAAGGTAAAAGGTGCAACCGTCAGATCAACAGCTAGTTATCAGATGGTCTTACCGAACCGATTGGTCAGATATTGTTCTCGTTTGGAAAAAAACCAGCTACTGTTTTTAAAGTCTTGACGTCATTCCATGGAATAAATCTTTTTTCTTCAACTCCTTAGCTACTTTAAACTTCGGATCAATCGACATTAAACTACGATAAATCTTCGATCGACCTAAAAGCTCGCTATTAGGCGATTTTTACAAAATTAATAGATTCGACATTTTTACCACAAATCCCGGTAAACAAGCAATTAGTACCCCAGCAAAAAAAGTGGCAAGGAAAAATAATACATCAATGCCGCGCGCGGCTACGCTTGAAAAATCCAGATCATTATCTTTCCATAAAAGCTGCGCGTTGCAGTCGACGCACATCCTTAAAGGAAATATTTAGAAGTCGTATCTGGCGTCGCGTCATTGTCTCTCCTTTTGTGCGTCATGAGATCGCCGCGGCGCGAAATAAAAGAAGCGAACTGGTTACTTTTATCTCGCGGTCAGTCCGGTTAATTTTGCAATTGCGTATGAATCGCGAAAAGTTTTTCAAGGGAAGCCAGTTCGGATGAGATGAGGCACAATCGTCTTTGTCCGGAGAAAGGAAGAGGGAAAGAATTGCGAGAGTTATTTAATTAATCGTCGAAAATGCATTGTAGATAAATTAAAGGCGCGAGTCAATCTTTTTTGAAAGGGTTCATTGAATGCTCGGGCTTGGAAAAATTTGTAATTTTATTACGCCTGTAAATATCTTGGGGAATAATGGCACAATAGAAAGTGAAAATTGTTATAAAGTATTAATTGATATTATTTATTGAATGTGAGTGTAATAAATTAGGAAATGTAGAAAGTACGGTAGACACTACAAGTGATTAAAAGCTACCTGAGAGATAATATTTCAGCTACCAGACTAATGCTAGTTATTAATCAATAATTAGATTGTCTAGTAAAAGATTACATGTTTATTCTATTGTTTGCCGTTTATTTTCAGCACAGTAAGCGGCAAAATAGTAGAACAGGTTTTCCTTAACATTGAAAAAGTGAAATAGATTTTTATTAAATTAATTGTTTTACAGATCGAAAATTGATAAATTGTTGTTTGACCTACAGTCACGGCGTGAAATGAAAATTTTCACTTATAAAGAATCAATATCGTATAATCGATAAAAAATGGTTACAGAATGATGCAATGCTTTCCAAAGAATAATATAATGTAATTATTTTAACGCTTCGGATGAACGAGCCAACATAATTGCCTTATGAAGATAAGATCAAATCTTACGCGCTGCACATGAGAAGACAAAATTATCCAAAGATTTATATCACACTTGCTGGGTTATTAATGTGTGATATTAAAAAAATTATACATGTTATTCCTCAAGGTCGCTCTTATTATGATGCATAAGAATATGGCACGATCACTCAGCAGATTCTTCTGATGAGATAAGAGGGAAGACGAATGTTGTAGTACAAAGTACAAATAAAACAATGATTATAATAGTGCTAGTAAAATCCTTAATAATTAGCATTAATTAGTGGTCATAAGAAATTAATTACGTCCTTTTTTGTATTGTACGCTGGGAAGATTAATTTCAATTAAACAGATAAGCATGGGAAAGTGTATAATAATTGATTTTAAAGATAAAATTATACAGGTTCTTTTTCTATTTTTAAACAAAAGAAATTTTTAAACTGCTTATTATTTTCACTACTGATGCATGATAATTATGAAATATTTCAAACACTTTTTAGAATATTGCCTTTTTTTAATATTTAAAATTTTTAGATTAAATAGACTCATTTTTAACAGTTTTTAAAATAAAATAATGTTTAAACTGTATTATTTCTTCCTAAAGTCTTTGTTCTTACTTCATCAAAGCTATATTTTTTAATTAAATTAAATTATATTTTTTCATTGTAATAAGATCAAGTGAATAAAAATCGATTTAGAAAAGATATATATCATGTATAAAGTTAGTGGATACCTGCATTATTAAAAGCTTGCATAAATACTTAATTTAATCTATATTGTTAATATGTTATTCAATTAAAAATATTAAAAATATTAAAAATTATTATTTGATTACTGGATATTTAATATTTATATTCGGTAAAGATAATAGTTATAAGAAGAAAGGTACGACCACTTGCCTGACTAATTTTATTTGGATTTATTTATTTTCCCAATAAATTAAATATTTTAAAAAATTCGATAAATATAAGAAACTTTTTTTTTTATTTTATTTTAGCTTGTTTATAAAAATTATGAATTTTTGAGATCGTTAGTTTTACAGTTCTTATTTTAAAAAAAAAAAAACTTTTCAAAATTATTATATGTAGTGCCATAAAAAATTATTTCTCATTATATCTTAGAAAATTCTTAAACCTCTTAAAAATTATAGCTTTTTGCATAATTTTATGCAGAAATTATTCATAGATTACAAGCCCTTCGTGAGTATAACTTTTCTACTTTCATAGCATTTCTAATTTTCTACTAAAATATTTTCAAAAAATAGTTGCTTGACAGTTTAATACTCTGACAATACCCCACTTCATTTCCTATTTATAAATTGAAGAATTATTAAACATCGTTAAAATATTTTTTACCAGACAAATTCTATTATTAAAAGTCAAATTACATGTTGTTTCTCAAAGAAAGTGTAACGAAATTGCACATATTCCGCAAAGTAAAAGGAATGTGCGAAACGTGAGTGAGGTAATGCTTACACTGTTTTTGGGCGTGATACTTTAAAACTTTGCGGCAAAGTACCCTAACATTAGAACATTTAGCTATCCATCATTGTTTAAAAGCCTTCGCAAATTCTTGAAATACGTAAGTATACGTTGTAATTCATTATCATTACCATATGCTAAAAAGTTTAAGAACACGAAAAATCGCAACAGTAATTGAACCGTAATTGTGGTAAGAGGGTGTGTATCGTACATTTTACGAGCGAGTAACGTAGAAAAATTCTCAAGTTAGTGTCACGTATTAGAATACAAAATTACTATTTATATATGGAAAATAGGATCTAATACATCATAAAACTACCCTTTTTACACCACCTTTTTTCTCGTCTAAAAAAAAGTATAAAATGCAATAATTTTGTAATTTCGAAACTGCTAGATGGTTTAAAGTAAACTTTCTGATTGTATCGCTGGTATTAAGGAACTTTCTAGAACGGAAGAATAAAGTTGATATCAATCAATAGACGATTTTCAAGCGCTTTTCCTAAAGCTAACTAACTTTCGAGAAATCAACATTAATCTTCAATGCTTCTATTATTGAATATTTTCATCATTTTCCATCAAAACTTCCAGATAAAGTAGCGGCAAACTTTTACTTTTCTATAATTTGCTATCAGTAATAAGATTTGAGTAATATAATTAATTAAAAAACTACAAAAAATGGCAAATGCAAGACTAAGAATTTGGGATATTCTCACATTAAAACATGGGAAATTTTATTGCCAATATACTTTCCATATAATTAAACTCCAAACCTTACATTTAAAATTCAATAATAATCAAATTCCTCTCATAACAATTCCCCAATCCACCATTACACACCACGACGTCACCCCATTTCCACGAAAATCATCGCGCGCTTGTATAACCCCGACCCGGACCACTTCGGCAATTACCTCCCGGAAAAAAATAGCGTCTCCCACATCCGCGTTAACCGAAAAAAAACTCTCGTCACCGCTCTCAAGCCACCATCTAATCCGTCATTAATAATCCGTCATCAAGCCACAATGTCCAGCCAAATTGCACCTCCCCCCTCTCCAATCCCCAAAGAAAGCCATCGCCGTATAACATAATCAGCAAGACATACACGCGCGTAATTAACGTCTTCTTTAAAGGCAGCCTCTCGCATCGGCGTAGAGATACAGAACCAGTAACAAGCGCATAGGTGAAAGCCCTCCCCCCTAATTGCGGCAAATTGTTAGTCAACGGGCATCTCTTTGCGGGGCACAAAAGATTTCCTCCTCTCCCCTCGCGTCACGTCACACCCGACGTGTTGCCCGGGCTTTTCCACATACATGCACGTATACATCGCTGCTATATATCCCGGGCTCGCGAGCTATACACGTAATACCGCCTCTTGACACACAGCGCTCTCGGTTTCTCGATAATTGCATAAACCTTTCTCTCGCCGCTGGTCTCTCTCTATATACCGCGCTTAGCTGTGTGTGTGAGAGCTCCGCTCGGCTCGCGCTGCGCCGATTTGACCAGTCATCATCGATGCGAATGCCGCGTTTTTCTTTCTGTAAACAATGCCCCGAGCGCTTTTCTTCTGACCCCTCCGCGGGGGCGTCTATTCTCTAGTGTGGCTGTGTAGTAGCCGATTTTGGAGAGAGGCGTAACTCGATCGCGAAAGCCAGCTCGATGCACAGCCTCCTTCCTGATGCCCGAGATTTATATCTTAATCGTCCGATTGCTTCGCATTTTTCTTCTCCTCGATAGCCGAAGATAGCTGGTGTACCCCCCGATCGTAACCAATCCGAGGGTATCGTTAAAATCGTAAACCAGCGTCGCGCGCGCAGCTAAACGGCCCGAGAGCGGTTAACGAAAATTTCGCCTTAACGAGTGAAAGGGATGCTGCGAATCGAATTTCGAACCTATCCAGATGCCCTCTGCAATATGCATCGCCTAACGTAACCGGCTGACTATATAGACACGTGTCAAAGCGAGACAATAAGCGAGTACAATGGTCCCAGCGATCCGCGCGGTGTATACAGTTGCACAGAGTCTCTAGTCTAGTAGAACGTAACCGTCAAGCGTTTTTCGGCTTTAGCGTTTGGCAAGCGTTTCGCGAACGTTCCTGCCTCTATAGAACCGAAAAGCCCGAGCGTAAACAAGACGTTTACCGATAATCACCCTATACACATAGAGAACAGCGCGCCAAAAACAGCGAGACCGGTGCACGTTCACTCTCGGGACATGGTGTCAAGGTGGCTTCGGGCCCTGTGTTGTATATAGCTCTCAGGTATATATAGAGTGCATGTATAGAAAGAGAGAGATACTTACCGGACCAGACGAGTTGTCCTCCTGGGGGGCGGGCAGGCCCCTGGCTAGGGTCGCCAGAGTAGCCAGAAGCAGCCAGATGGCTAAGCTCGTGTCCAGCAACACCGTGCGCCTCGGCATCTTTGCTTTAACTGGCCGTCGCCGGGCTCGCCGAAGGTAACACACACGCACACTCGCACACACACCTGTTGCGTATAGACACGCTCGGCCGCTCTCTCGCTCGTTTGCGCGCGAGACTGTCTTTATTGCGGCTCGACGGCAGCGCGCGCGCGTTCGGTTCTTTTTGAGCCTTCGGAATGATACGCTGGACTCGTTCGCGTGGGTATGCTTGGCGAGAATGGAGCGTCGGAGGATGATTCTTGGATGGTTGTTTTATGCAGGTGGAGAAGAGGATGGAGAGGGAGAGGTGACGAGGAGAGACGGTTTTTTAGAGCGTGACGTGGATGAGGATGAGCGAGGTGACTCAATGGGTGAGGGAGGGAGTTTAGGTAATGCGGAGGGATGAGGGGTTGAGGAGGGAGTGCGTTGTCTGGTGGTGTTTTGGAATTTTCTTAAATTTGAGGTGCCAATTTCAATAATTTGTTATTGTTTCGAAGAAAAATAACTTAATTTTTGTTTGTTGAAAATTCTTAGTTGTGCAACTAGTTCTCTCCGAGTGCGCGATCACGAACGGCATAATTTATAAAAATTACAGTGCGGTTCTTCGTAATCCAAGGGCATTATCGTGGCATGGTAAAAAAAAACAACACCCAGAGGAAAGAAAACGCCAATCGTATACATATTTAACGATTTCATTAATACGCTCCTGTAGAATGTTAGGAGAACTGGTTCAAAATACACAGTTTTGGTGTGTAATTCGAGCCAGGAGTGGCACTTATAGTGGCATTTCGACTCAAGTGGTTTCTAAGAACTATTGATTATAGATTGAGCTTTCTTGAAAACTACAGTTTTAAGATATTTATTAAGTTGTAAAAAATGTGCTGAAATTAATCTTTTTCTATTTAACAGCTTAAGCAGAAATGTATGCGGTATCTTGAAACGTTTTCTAATTATTGAATATCAATTGGTAACCAGTAGAACAAGGATATGATTTAGTCAGACAAATTACGTGACAGCAGGAAGGAAATGAAAAATTTTAAATGGGTAAACTTGATTTTCTGGTTATTCATTAGGTACGTTTATTTGTTAAGTTAATTGATCATTTTTTTATTTTACTCGACAATAATAATTCTTTTTTATTTCAATAATTGTAATTTATTACATTTCTAAATTGTAATTAACGAAATGAATAAATTAGAATTAATAATACATCTATACATTTATTTTTAAATTTTTTAAATTAGGCTATCATTGTAATAATTTTGTGATATATCTTTGTCTTTTTGATTATTTCCCTATTTTATTATTCAACTAACTTTTATTTAAAATATTTAATAAAAAAATAATATGATTAAAAATAGCATAATTTAAAGAAGATATATTCTAAATTCTTATTATATGGTTTATATAAAGTATAAATAAAAATTCTCATAGATGTAAATACAGGAGCTCAATATAAATTCAATATTATTAAAATTTCCCTTTCTAAAATCTCTTGGTTTCTTAAAGTTCTTATATACAACGTAAAAACCCAGTAAGTCACGGTGGTATTATTTCATAACCAGAGGTATATATGAGTGAAATAAATAACTGATGTTTTGCAAAATCTATAACAGAAAAAAACATGAAAATAGACATTTATTACTTGTACTTTGAACCAAAGGTAAAAAAGATTGATGAATCTCGAAAAACAAATGACTAAGGTTTTACTAATAACTTTCATTATTATTTTTCAAAACAATTATTTAGCAAAATTCATAATTAAGTATGACAATTTTAGGCAGAATTATATAAATGTATAATATAAATAATAAACAGTATATAAAAGCAAAATAAAAATAATAACAGTATCCTGCTATAAAAAAGCTGTCGAAATCATCGTATTTCCAATGTTGCAATTATTGAGACTAATTCAAAGCTCATATAAAAAGTTTTTATAGAAAATTGCGTTTGCTCTATATAACGCAATATATGTGCTATTAACAATACCGTTGAACGAATATCTCAATAAATTTTTTATTAAAATCTTACGTAATAGATCATTGATCTTGGCAAAGCATATATGCAATATTGCTTACGTTTTTATCGAATCCGCCTCGACGGCCTCCTTACAAGTTCACAGTTATCTAAGTGTTCTTGAAAATCCGAATCCTTATTAATTATTCATGGATCATCGGTAATTGGTTTTTTTGGTAGGAAAGTAACTGTTTCTCCGATGTTTCCTGATTTGATTTATTTTCCATATATTAAGATAGCACATTCTTCCTTAAACTGTTGATAAATCGGTTAGTAGGATCATCAATGAAATCTGACATACAAAACACTGCTCAAGTTTAGCAGGTCAAAATTCAAATTTCTTGATTTTATTTTTTAATTTTTAAGTACTTTAATACATTATAAGTTTCAATCAATCATTTCAATACATAAAAACGGTAATTAGAGACTGTAACTTTCAAAACATGATAGTTCAGATGATAGAAGCAAACCTTTTTCGTAAAGAACTTGTTGAATTTCGTAATTCTTTTTGCTTGCTACCGAAAACTAAGTAAATGAAATTGGTTCTGTGAAAGAGTTTGTAAAGAAAACCTTTCTATATCTAAAAAGGATAAAAATACGAAAGTAAAAGAAGTTTATTACCGAATTAATAATGTCTATGAAGCCAATTACTGTATTGCATAATAAGCAATATAACTTCGTAAAGCATAATGCAAATAAAAGTAAAAATTACAAAGTTGATGTTTATTTAAAAAACTATATACATACAATTATTTTCTTATTAGTCAAAATATTCCTTATTTGACGCATGCCCAATTACGTTTTGTGAAATTCAATTTTTCACACTTAAAATACCTTTCCCATCCAAAAGCAGTGCTATTACGATGAATTTAGACTACGGATATCCTGCCTGATACAAACCGGTGAAATCAAGCGAATAAATCGTTTGCATTAAACATCAGGCTTATTTACTTATAATTTTTCCTTCAATTGAAATCCAAAATTTTTATTTATTATTGAATAAAGATGTATCTCATGGGAAACTTCAAAGCGAGCTCTCGCTTAAAAGCGATCTATAACACTTTTTTTCCAATGCTCAAAAAGGTTGCGTGGAAAGCGTATGAATTTTATCAACATCTCGTACGCATCTGGGCAGTGAAAGTGCATTCACCGGGTATTTACAGTTGTCTAGAAGCTGCCTTGGCGCTTGATGGTTTAAGGGGATATTTACATAAGAATGCACAATCCATAATAATTAATGCACAAAGAGCGAGATTTTCGCAATATGCGACAACAATCGGTATATGAACAAGGGACTTGTGATAAATACATGGCTACTAATGAATGCTACGACTAATTGTTACAGCGACAAACAGTAATCCGTCATTCTTAAGATCACTGACGCATGAAAGTTGCGAAATCCTGAGGTTAAGTCCGAATTGTCTCGCGTCGCTGGCTACGAAAAAGGCTGCCAGTTATATTTTAAAACTCCTCAACCATCCCGGCAATTTCAAAAATTTTTCATTGACTCACCGGGTCAAGGGTGGATTTCATACAGTGTTACAACCGCGAAAATCTACGGCTGGTCAAGTGGAGACAGGAGTGTTTCCTTTTGTGAAATTTCTTGTTTCTTTTCTCGGATAAAGTGTTAAATTGCTGTGATTATCTAAAAATTTCGAGCGTTTTTCAAAGCAATTGTTCTGGATTTCGATGAAGAATCCACTGAATTTCCTTCGTAGCTTTCGCGCTTAATCGTTTAAATGGCGTTTTTTGAAATATGATATTCCCAGTTCTTTTATCTGCCGAGATTCTCGATCCCATTTATTTTATGTCCAACGAAAATTGTGGTGGAAAAATTAAAAGTAGAAAACGTTTTGTACTGTTTCGACATAATGACATAATAGCTTCCATGTCGAGCATCAGCAAAATAAAATGATTTTAGACCAAAAAATAATTAAAATTTTCATATACCTTAAAAAGTGCGTATGCTAATGTGTGTAAATACAAACAGTCAATACAATTATACGCTCCACTAAACATTTTATTTTCAACAATTATTTCAACGAAAATACTTTAGGCTCATGTTTAAAAAAAAGTTCAATGCAGTGGTAGTTTTTGTACCCAATCAGAGTAATCAGGCGTTTTCCTTGTGCCAGGTGGATAAACAACAATCTCCATCGCACACGGCCAGTCTGGAATCGTAAACATTTTTGCTTCTTTCACCTCGAGCTTCTAGCGAAAATTGGTTGTCCTTACATGGTGTTCTTTCTCGTGTGTCCAGGAATTGGCTAGGTCACAAAAAATTTTCTCAAAAATATATTTTGTTATGAATTATAATATTGTTATAAAAAAACATTTAAGATAATTTGCACACAAAACAATTTGCGCCACATTGATTTTTTTAGTTAATTAAATAAAAAGTAAAATAGTCTTTTGTTTGTTTTCTTGGAATTTAGCTTGTTATGATGTCAAAGTGCAAATTTATGTTGTACACAATGAGAATAGTCATTATTTATGACATTTATAATTAGTGACGTAGGCACAATGCTGCATCAATTATAACACGTTCTTTTCCATTCAGTTATGAACCGGCTTTTTTAAGTGGATAACAATCTCGTTACATTAAAATCAAATTTGAATACATTATACCTATATTTCACTAAAGCTTTTTTAAGTTTCATTAGTATTGAATCAAAGAGATCAAAATTTTCAAACAACGGCGTTAAGATCCAATTATATAGTTAAATAAGAGATAAATCTGAGAAAATAATGACGAAGCAAAATCACTTAGACGTTAAAGACCCGTAGAAGTCATTAGAAACAAATATAAAGTAATTACTAATTAATCTTCTGCGCACTTAAAATAATAATTTTACTAGCAAAAAAAAGTTCAGTTAATTATTTAAATATTGAGAGATAAATTATGCAATAAAATGTCGAAAAGGATCATTTCAATTAGACTAATTCTTAATTGCGAAAGTGTGTGTTAATTTATGCTTACTAATATTATGTACGCTTATTAAATATTATTTTATTTCACTTTAATTTAACTTACACATTTACATTAATAACATCCTTTCTATTTCGAAAAGAGACGTCTGATCAATTGACAGCTAATAAGCCTGTCCTTCTTATTAGTAGACAACGATTGTTAAACTCTATAAATTACATCTACAAATACACACTCTCCACTTGTAACAACCGCATTTAATTCTGGCATCGTCACAGCTTTCCTTTCCGTATCATTTTTACAATCACAAATTGAATCGAAAACGCCGAATAATTCTTAATACCATTTATCCTCTCGTACAAAAGGATCATTAGCATCGGAGTCAAAACACAGTTTCGATTCACCGTTACAACCTACGACGATTGAACTTTCGCGAATGAAGAAAAAAAAGCCTAAACCAAAAAAAGGCGGTCCGATGAAAGAAGAAACCGGCGCACGCAACACTGGTACACTCTCGTCATCAAGCAGAGAGACGCTTGTGCATTCGGTCGAAAAGCTGTTTTCGCTCGGCGCAGATAAATCGCCACGCGCCCGGTACATCATCAATTAAAGGGGAGTAAAAGCAAAACACGTACATTAATGGAATGACACGAGCAAAATTCCCATCATCTCCCGGCGCGAGTTATTACGCGCGTGTTGCCGGCTTTAATAACAGCACTTTGTTTTTTTATCGTTTGCTTCGAGAGGTGGACTCTTGGCTGGCTGAAGGGTTGAAGAGAGAGGCTGTTTCTTTTATTGGACTGTTACGCGTTTATTTCTTTTTTTTTTGGTGAATGCGAAAAATGTAGAGCGCCTGCAGTTCTGGGTAAATGTTTGCTTTTGTGAAAATAGATTTCAATCTGAATCGTGTAAACTTTCACTTCAAAGAAACGAATTAAAGTTACCATGGGGATTTTTTGAGTGTTGCAATTTTCGCGCTTAATGGTGAGATAATCACTCAAAATTTTTAGAAAGTACCGTAAAACGTAGCTTTTTTTATGGCTTAGTAAATATTGATTAATAAAAGTTTGAGGAACTTAGAGAATGTTCGTAAAGAAGACCGTGAAGGCACATAAATGCATTTTTACATACTCTCGGCCATAAAAAATAAATTTTTTAAATTGCTCATAAGTGCATAAATTCCGTAATAAAAAGAGGAGATTCTGAATTTCTGCTCAAGAATGTCTTAAAAAATTACGTGTACAAGGAAATCGTAAATAATACAGTTATTTAATGAATTTCGTACTAATTTGTACATGGTGAAAAATCTTTCGTAAAAATAAATATTTCATTTTATTTTTTGAATTATCATAGTTAGTTATTAATTGATAATAAAAAGATTTTCTAAGGAATTCATAATAAAAAGATTTTCTCCATATAAAATACAGTGAGAAAAATAAAAAAATTAATTCTGTTTTATAGCACAATTTACTATAAATATAAAAACTTTTACTATAATTATTGTAAGTTTTGTTTTAAAACATGGTCATTTTTTTTATTTTCCGAAGATGTCACAGCAATGTTAATGGGGTCGGATAGTCCTACTTTACCGACATTTTCAAATTATATAGTTTTTTGACCATTAAAAAAAATATA
>UELX01001208.1:0-48659 GCA_900480035.1 Eupelmus urozonus
ATTTTATTCTTGTTTCCTTTGCCTTTTATCATTTATTACAACTTTCCATACGCTAAAACGGCCAAGGAATACAAAAAATCTTATGTATATATAATATATATAAAAAATTTTTTTTGATTTTTTCTAAATAATTTACAAGATTTAAATTATTTTTTGCAACAATGTTTTTTTTTTTAAATATATCTCTGTACTTAAAAGTATATTTTACTTATCTTAGCCAAATGTAGATTAAATTAAAATTTACAAATATATAAAACTTTAAGATTCTTTAGAATATTCAATTCCACCGAAGTCTTTTATTATTTGTTATCAAGATTAAATTTTACGTTCATCTTATCAAATTTATCATTTCTTTAATCCAGCGAAATAAACTATGTATGTCAACATTCAATTAATTAATCGTAACACTTCTAAAAAATTCTTTTCTTCATCACTGCGTTCCTCCAAACGGACTATTCTTGGCATTTTGGATTTGCTGTTGCTGTCCAGTCTGCTGACTTCCTTGCGGCTGTTGCTGTTGCTGCTGAATAACAACGTTCGACTGACTGGTCTGTGTTATCGTTGTGGGTGCTATCACCCTAGCGTATACCGCCGGACCCGTTGTTTTTAAACCTGCAGCAGTCGGAATCACCTTCAGACCATGTAGCGTCTTGATGTTGAGTAACTGACTGGGTAGAATTATGGGCTGCTGCTGGCCTGATTGATTAGTTGCAGTTGTCTGTTTTCCAAGAACGACGTTGCCTCCCGCGCCTACATTTACCCCAACGCTCTTGCCACCACCGCTACTGGCGAGTACGATGGGCTTACCCGCTAACTGGGCTGTTACCATACGAACCGTCTGCTGAGCGCCAGTCTGCTGCTGAGACTGTGACGACTGTTGGCTTTGAGGAGATTGAGACACGATTATCTTGGATTGACCTGCGGATGTTTGTGTTTGTGTCACCACCTGAAAAATATATATTATTAATTTATACATTTATCCAAACTAATATTCTTTTCTATTTTCATTATTCGCTTTTGAAGGCTATCTTTTTGTGGCTATCATTAATATATACTATTTTATTTATCGAAGAACATTTTTTAATATATAAAATAATCATATTAATACATTTAATTAATTTTAATATTTTAGTAAAATAAAAAAATTACCTGATACTGCGTCTGAATAACCTTGTTGCCCTGCCTCGCCAGTTGATTAGCATGCGCCGCGGTAGTTGCCAACTTAAGTCCTTTTTGTGCTAGCAAACTTTCCACGGATATCAACTGGCCAGTACCAGTACTCGTCAATACCTTTGCCAAGACCTTCTGTTGCTGTTGTTGTTGCTGCTGTTGCTGCTGCTGAGGCGACTGTTGGATCTGCACAGCAATGGGCTTGCCACCGATCTGGGCGATTATTCTCTGCATCCCGGAGCTTTGAAGGGCCTGCTGTTGTTGCTGCGTAGCTGCAACAACACGTTGCTGGACCTGGGACTGAGTCTGCTGAGTTTGTTGGACCGTAGCCTGCGAGGTCGATGCAGAAGGCGTCTGTTTGATAAAAATAGTTTGACCTTGCAGTCCGTGACCCGTAAGCAAAGACTTTATCTGTCCGGGACTCACTGTTTAAAAAAAAACATGTAGTTTTTAAATGTTGGCTCGAAATTTGTTCGAGGTTTAAAAGTACATTCATTATATTAAGCTTACCTAATTTGATTTGCGAGGCGAGTAACGTCTTTCCAGGTAGGACGTGTTGCTGCTGCTGTTGCTTCAGATTCGATGTCTGTAATATACTTTTTCCAGCTTGCGTGCTTAACAACGTCTGTTGAGCTTGTTGCGCCTGGCTCTGCAACACCTTCGTACCTGTAGGAAATATCGTTGCAACGCTCGTTGTCGATGTCGCCGAGACCGGTTGCGCCGACTGCAGTACAGAGTGGCCCGACAGTCGTATCGTTTGCAGGCCCGCAGAAGTGGATACTTGGATCTGGTGATGAGGAAAATGTTGCTGGTTGGATTGCAGTAAGCTCTGAGCGCCGGTGGATTTCACTACAGCGACTGGTTTAACATTCATGTTGGTGCCTACTTTTTTGACGGTTGGAAGGGTCGATGCTATATTCGTCATGGCGTTTACTTCTACGACAATAAAATAGAAGAAGTTAGAAATTCGAAATGATCTCTTACTATTTTTATTAATAAAATATCATAAAAAAATATATTTTACCTCTAGTCGTAGTCATCGTCAACACTGGCTTGGGATCGACGATCGTCGACATCACCGTTACCGGACACTCTTTTTCGACTGGAGGTATCGAGGTGGCGGTGTGTGTTAAGTTAGAGACGATTGAGGGCAGTGTCGTCGGCGTCGTTGAGCTTGCGTTGCTGCTTAGCAGTGTCTGCCCGCCTATACTACTTGTCGATACCATAACCGGTGTCGACGTTGTCACTGCGACATTCGTGATCGTTGTGGCAGGATGACTAGCAGCCGGGACGGTTATGGTTATCGGGGTAGTTGTCGTTGTAGGTACAACAAGCGAAATCTGAGACAGTTGTTGCGATTGTTGTTGCTGTTGTTGTTGCTGCTGAACAATAGACGAGATAGACGACAGTTGATCGACAGTGGAGACAGGTTGATCTATTACGTTTATGACCTTCTCTTCCAGTTTTTTCGCTTGCTCTTTCCTACAAAATTAATACAGACATTTTCAATGTTAAATCCAAAATCAATTGTACATATTTTCCATTAGTTGCAGTTTCTATAATTAAATGACTTGTAATAATTTTTTTATCTATGTTTTTATTAAATTACGCTAAATTTTAAGTTTTAATACCTAGCAGCAGCAGGAGTATTTTGAGCAGCAGTTTTCTTCTCCTTTTTCGGAGTTGCTTCCTTTGCAGCTGCAGACGCTTGTTCCTTTGCATTCGCTGCTTTTTGGTTTTGCTGTGCCTTACTCCTCGACGATCCACTTGAGCTCTTTTTATTTTTAGGTACACCTTGAAGTTGTTGATGAAACAATTCTAAAAGAATAAAAAATTATATTATAACTTTAATATAATATTGAGAAATAGTAAAGTCAAATAGTCATTTTATAAAATAAAATTAAATTAGGTATTATTATTTTACAAATTAAAAAGTTTAAAGTTGCTAACCAAATTCTGACTCAGATCTCGCTCGATGCAAATAAAGCCACTCTTTCCTCTTTGGATAGTATCTCACGCAAGGATCATTCTCGTAATGCAGTCGATCCAATGCTCCCGAAACGACTGAATTAAGATTGCCTTCCTTGTCATTGTTGAAGATGTCCTCTTGAATGTATTGTGAGTCCTTAAGCAACTGGCAAATGTCGGCACGTGTGCCTTCGCCATTAGGTAAACGGGCGGTTGCATCGCGCACCAAAGCTAGGATCGTTACAAAGTTAGGACGATCAGGAACAAGAAGCGAATGGCCCCGAGCCTTCGTCAAACCTGAACCTAATTGATTGGCAAATGTTAATTAATAATGTTTCAGATAGTAGATATAGTCTAATGTTTTTTCCTAACATTACATTTATAATTACTTTTACTGTTATTTTTTTGTTAGACTGTCGAAATTTCAAGTGATTTATATCTCTTAGAAAGTCTCAAAATTTTGTGTCTGCATTTTATATACGACATGTATAAAGTCCCAATCAATTAATTATACGCGAAAACAATATGAAGTAATAATTACGTTGTAATCATTACTTAAATTTTATAGTTAACTTTTTTTACAAATTCTTACCTGCATTATGTTGATAGATACCCTTGACAGGACCTACAACCGACGAATACCCGTGCATTCTGTATGTAAAAGCCTTATGAGGTGCAGCATAACGCATACGTTCTTGTCTACGGAACTCTTCGCGCTCTTCGGCAGTCGAAGGCCTCACCTTCCAGTCGGTTGGACAAAGCGCTTTGGGTGGTTCCCATTCGGGTGAGCTCGGCGTCATGCCGTCTATTACCAAACTGTCCGTCACTGCTGCAGGGTCCGCAGAAGCACCAAGAATATCCAGATTATTGGAGGCGAGTAAGCTAACTTGCTGTTGCTGGGTCTGCTGTAATTGTTTGGAGAAGGATGGCAACGGAGTCATAAGTTTCGGCGCTACGAGCGAATCTCTGTAAAAATAATTAAAAAACTTATAATTTTGTAATTTTAAAGAGTATAGAAATAGTAATAGGATTTCAGAATCTTACTTGTAAAGTAAAAATTTGGTACAAAGCATAGATAAACGAACGTCAGAATCCCTTCCAGCACCAATCCAAGCGTAAACTCCTCGACCTTTATTTTCGAGATAAGGTACAAGTTCTTGATCACCATCTAGCATCTGATCTTGTGGATAAACTAATTCTCCAGCTAGAAAACCTAACGCTAGAGGTACTAAACCCGGCCATGAAGGAACCAAGGAATACCTGTAAAGTACATAATATAAAAATGTAGTAAAAATAATTTTGAAGAGTAATAAATTATTATCAATCCTCGATCCAAGTAAACTTAAAAAAACATAAATAGAAACAATACCAATCGTTTAAAGGAGATATTGGATTATCCTGCCATAACATTACAGCATCTTTCATTTCACTTCGATTCATTCGATATTCTCCTTTAGATAGAAAAGCATCTCTTAACAACGAGAAAAAACAAGCGTGCGTTTCTTGCATCAATTCGTCGCCGTTCATCACAATGTCTTCTACAATTGATTCAGTCATATTTTTTTCTGGTATGGTAATAACATTCCCATCTTCGCATCTAAAATTTATAAGATATTATAATATAATGTATACAGATTTATTAACAATAGGTAAACATATTTAACAATAATTAGATTTAAACTGTATATTTTAATAATTATCTCAAACACTACTTACTTAACATCTGCGAGAATATCTATACCATCGTCCAATTGAATCGGCAACTGCATCATGTCAATACTATCTAAATCTAATTCTTTCTTATCAATTTCTTCTTCAATCTCCACAGGAATAGACACTGAGATCGGAATCTCTTCACCCACAATTATATTGTTTTCCACCTTGATATCTGATTCAAATTCCATGTCTTCAATCTTTTCCTTGATGTCTGCAGCAGAAATCGGAGATGACATCTCATTATGAGATTCTGGACCTCTGCAAGAAATTTAAAAAATTTGTTAATTATTTTAAGATTTATGTTTTATTAAAAATTTATTTTTTTTCAACATTCAATAGTTTTAGCCTAAAAACTCTACTACAAAAAAAGGGAGGAAAAAAAGTGAAAATAATACATACTCTTCCATAATCGTGGGCGGCGGTTGAGCAGCGGGTGGCTCGATTTCATACTTTTGCTCAATGGTTTCGATCGGCTCGTGTTTAATGAGGCTTGGTTCGAGTTTAATGACAATGTTCGGCTCTGGTTCTGGCTCCGGTTCTGGTTCCTCTTCATCGTCAGCCGCTAACAAGCACTCAGGAGGCTTATGATCGGGTTGCTCTATCACGCTGTGCTTCAGGTCATCGGTGCTGTGAAGCGAGTAGTCGCCGCTCGTGTGACTGTTGGTGTCACTCTCGAGTTTGACCGTTGTACTCATTCTGAGTGACGTCGGTAGTTGCTGAAGTTGCTGCTGCACTTGCTGTGGTTGCGGTTGCGGTTGTGGTTGTGATTGCAGTTGTTGTTGCAGTTGTGATTGTAGCTGCGATTGTAGTTGTGACTGTAGCTGCGATTGCAGTTGTGATTGCAGTTGTGATTGCAGATGTGATTGCAATTGAGGTTGCGATTGTGGTTGCTGTTGAGGTTGTGGCTGAGGTTGTGGTTGTGGTTGTGTTTGTGTTTGTGTTTGTGGTTGTGGCTGTGGTTGTGGTTGTAGCTGTGGTTGTAACTGCGTTTGTAACTGTGGTTGTAACTGTGGCTGTGGTTGTGGCTGCTGTTGTGTTTGTTGTTGCTGCTGCTGTTGTTCCATTTTCAGGCGTTTTTTGGAGGTAGGAACGCGAGGAGATAACGTGAGTTTGTGCTTCTGACCGAGCTGCGCTCGCTGCATTAGATCTGACAAAGCTATGCCTTGTGTATTCAATTCTGGATGAGTCTAAGGAAAATAAATAGATAAATTTACACTAAAGTTTTAAATTTAAAAAAAAATTATTCTATACTAAATCTCCAAATAAAAGATAAAATAATTGTTACAAATTATTGAAAAAATAACAAACGTGTACTTATGTACTAAAAAGTCATTTCAAATTTGTTTTAAATCTTCAACATTTAATTGTAACATTTTTTAGTGTTATCAGTTAGTCAATAAATAATGAGTACTAGGTAATAATCATTAAAACTAGAAATGAATTATACAAAATTGAAAATATATATAGTTACATCTTTTCGCGCTCTTCGTTTCTTGTGCTCCATCAACATCACCTTGTACGACTCTTCATTAAGTTCCGGCCTTATAGTTACTGTCGACAAACTCGTACCTACACCGCCACATTCTGGTCCGACTCTTAACAACGTTGAGTATACGGGCCTTATCGCATCGTCCTCGGGACTGTAAAAAAAGGTAACATCATTGATTAAGGCATTTTAAAAGTGTAAAAAATATAACATTTTTCAAAATCTTTAAAAATTAATTAATTTTGATTAATAACCGTAAAAATGATCGTTTTCAATTTAGTAAGTCTTTAAGCATGTACCTTAAATGCATGGCTCTCGTAGGTACGATGTGCGGTTGCTGGTGCGCTACTAACGTTGCTCGCTTCTTTTTTCGCTGCTGCTGTTGCTGCAGTAATTGCAGTTGCTGTTGTAATTTTCCACCAGTACTGGCTTGTGCTGGGGTCAGTAAGCAGCTACTGCTTCCATCCTCGTCATCAGATTGAGAATCCGAATGAACAAGACGCGAAGTACCTACCTCTGCATTTATTGCAGCTAATTCTTCAGCATAACGCAGCTGAGTTCGCTCCTCAACTGTGAAATAAAAAATAAAAAAGATAAATAATTATTTTATTGAAAAAAAGATTGTAAAAAAATTAATTGCTCGTATGATTTACTTAAGGCAGGCTTAGGTTTTCTCCACTTTAATTTCGTTGACGTGCGGTGAGGTTGACTGAAACCTTGCTTATAAGCATTTGTTAGCAAGCTTTCTCTTGACTTAAGAAGTTGACCTGCAAGTTCATAAGCACGCTTGCGTTCTTCAAATAAGTATTTCCTCTTTTGAGCTTTCTTAACCAAGGTTCGCATCCGTTTAATGTCTGGCCTAAAGTGTCCAGAAGAAAGGTGTTTATGAAAATCATCTAATGGATTAACTCCAAATCTAAAAGAAACAAATAATTTTAGAACTTGTAACAATTTCAAAATTTGTGATAAAGAAAAGGTAGATGAAAATTTGAATATTCTCTAAATTTAATTACCTATGAGTTTCCCTTGAAAAAAGCATATCTAAAGATTTATCCAGCTCAGCTTCAATATTGCAGTCTTTTGGAAATGTTGGCAAGAAACTATACAGTGATTCCTTTTGACTTTCGCTTAAACACTCCTCCCAAAATCTTGGATAATCAAGCATTTCTTTAAAAATAGATGCATGCTCACACAAATCTTGAGGCAATTTAACTTTTGTTCCACCAGCAACACATGTTTCCCACCTCTGAACATATAAAAATTCAGTGAATAAACAATGCATAACACTTTTCCAAGTAGTTTTTAGAAATATAAAAATGTTCCTTACAATTACCTCCTCTGGATGCTCGCTCGGTTCATTTTCCTCCTCCTCTTCTTCCACTGAACTATGAGTCTCTGAGGTAGTGGTACCTTGTTCATCGGCATCGGCACTTTCTTCACCACTATCTGTTGTAGTGCTACTGGCACTACTATTATTACTGCTACTTTCTGTACCAGAACCTTGAGAAATTTCTTCATCTTCATCTTCTTCAGCACCAGAATCACCATTAACGGAACACTCATCGATCTGAAATAGAATTTGAGATTAAATTAATCATTCCGTAAACATGCACGAATAATATTTTTATTATCAATTTTGAATACATAAAAAGTATTGGATTAATTACACAATGATAAAAATTAGAATGTATATTAACTTAAATTTTAATAATTATGAGTATCATATGCAGTTAAAAAACTTTATTATAAATTTTTATTCAATTTATGGTATTTAAGGTTACATAAGATCTACAATAATACTCATATAAAAATATTCATATTTTCTTTATGAAAATCCTATAAAATATAATCAAAACTTTCTTAGGCTTCCAACAAAGATTTTTAAAAATATTTTCAATAAACAAATCTGAATCAAAGATTTTTGGTGACAGCATAGAATAAAAATCTGTATGTCGTCTTAACATAAAATAAATAAAATTTTTAACTTGAAAATATAAAAAAGAAAAATACCAAAAGAAATTTTAAGTTATTAATATCATCAGCAAACAAACAGATATTACAAAAAGTAAGACTACGCAAATTAATGTTTTTGTACGACCAAATATGTAAACACTTTAGGCTAGCTACACTATGTTGTCAAACCACTCCAAAATACAACTACTAACACCAGCACACTCTCCAACCTAAAAACCACCAGTTCACTCCATCAACAAACCATCCTTGCACCCAAAAAACCACTCGACAACAAACCAAACACCCACCCCAACCAAGCTCTCCGCACACCATCCCCCATCGAAGCACTCAGTCAATCCACCCACCAGCACACTCCCTCACCAAAAACACAAAACCATCAGTCCACCAACTCCCCAAAAAGCACCTCTCAACCCACCCAACCCTCCATCATCCCCACAACCCCATCAACAATCAGAAAAAACGAAGCATGCCATCCTAACCTCCATTTTTCCCAAATCAGCAGCAGAAGCCTGCTCCTCTCCCAGCAGCAGTCCGACCTCCTGGTGCTCTAACCTCTCCTCTCAAGCTTCCCTCTCCCCGTTCAAGCCAACCCCGGCAAGGGCCTCGCTTTATCCCGTTTATCACTGGCAACACACTATCGATCGATTGTTGTTATATTAGGTAATCCTCGAGTAGCGGCGGGCCGCTGCTGTCACGCCGACGACGCTGCTGCAGACGATCGCGGCTCGACGGCCGCCGCCGCTCCATGACTCCGCGCGCCTCGCTTTCTGCCTCGTTAGCCCGGTTAATCGGCTAATTAAACGCGCTACCTCCTCGGGAAAGGTAATGAGTTGCTTGAGTTCGGACGGGCGCACATATGTGGGTTATATATAGGCGCGCACTTGGATCCCTTCGCGACGCGATCTCGCGCGCGGCGATTATTTATATACGCGTGGTATGCGCCCTGTATGTGTGTGTGTGTGTGTTTGGGGTAACGAGCGCTTTGGCATGTGCACACGCGGTGGGTAGTTTTGTAGGTCTGTCTAGCTCTATAGGGATATAGTTCTGGTTCTGTTTTGTCTATGGGGATTTTTTTTGGGTTGGGTAGGAGGGCGCGAAATTTGGTTTGGTAGTGGCCAGTGGGTGGTTTGCTTATCGGTTGTTTGGGTTATTCTTTTGCAATGTGACTTGTGAGGATAACGAGTTATCGCTTAACTTGTTTGTTTTTGTTTTAATAATCATGGCTTTGATGTTCCTTTTTTTTTTAAGGTCGGTTTGTAAATATTAAAGAGTGTTACTTAACTGATTGTCGTGGCGATGCATTTGTTTAGCGACTTTTTACTGCAGGTATTAAAATAAATTTTACATTTGTGAATATACTTAAAAATAATTTTAAAAACATGTTCCATGTTTATTTTGATGGGTAACATTTTTGCAAATTGAAAAGTATTTTGATTAAAGCGGTAATAATGAGTACTATGGTTTTACATCAAAATATCATACCTTTATTGTTGATATAAACATTATACAATATGTTACAAGCATGTGTGTATACATATTTATATTTATATATATATAGTTCTATTGTATGCTTCGTGTAAATTACATTGTTTTTTAAAGCTAACACACTCTTTGTGCAGTAAAATCCGAAAAAACTTTCCAATAATATAATCGGTCAGATTATCTAATGTTTTTAAATTTACTTTTTTTTTCATTCAAGTGTTAAACAGTATACATATACAATTGAGTCATTATAGTCAAATAGTTGTAAAAACTCTGAGAAAAGTTTCACCAAAAAAGCACTCATCCGTCAATTGACTGGAATGAATGAAGGAAGCAAAAATTTGTAAAGTTTTGCAAATAGAGTTTTGCAAGTTATGTATTATTCGTCCTTTCAGTGGTCATTCTCCGATGTATTCTCAACAAGGCACGTTTGAAATATAATCCGTTTACATACATGCATTCTACACAATCTCTGGCAGACAGATTCAAGACGCAAATGGTCAGTACTATTACAGTACCAAACGCTATTTCGTCCTTTGTTCAAAGAAAATGAGCTTTTGCTTTATTTGTGTTGCTTTTGCAAGTGTTAATTTTTTTTATTATTGTATTTACATTTTTATAAAATTATTAATTTCCTAAATATGTATTAAGTATAGAAAATCATTTTTCTTAGAGAAAAAATCATGTGTAACAAAAGTATTATTAATTGAGTTTAAAACTACAAATTTGTAATACATTTAAATTTTGAATATTTATATTATAATATAATGTATTGATAAATAATAAAACTAACTCTTTTGCAAATGTTCAAACTTAAAAATAATATTAGTAAAAACATCGTTTACTATATTTTCTTTTTTGTACAATTTAAAATACAAATTAAATAATCAAGAGATACACTTAGTGCAAACTTCATTGTTATAATTTTTCATTTGTATGAGAATTCTAAAAAATAAATTTTCACAAATAAAGAAAAGCTTCTCCTCTTTATCTAACTAGTGAACTCGACTGGTTTTGATCACCTTGACGTAAAGAAAGAACATACTCTTGATTTTTTTTCGCTCAACGAAATCAAAGCGTCAGTGTCAATATAGAAAAATATAAAACATTAAAAATTCCTTTAGCCAAAAATCATCACAGACAAGTCTCTTACTTTCGTCATCTTCTTGAGTACAACAGACACAAAATCCTTCATTTTGTTACAATATATATTGTATTAGATACATTTAAGCTATATAAATATCATAAATATACATTTACACTTATGTATTAGTGGCCTTAATGCTTTGTCAACGCGAGTCTATCATCTCTCTGCACTAGAATCGAAGATCGGAACAGTTGTAGTCAAGTGATCACCAAAGGCAAATCCAGTTTACTGATTCATCAAAACTTTGATTTTTGTTTTTTAATTATTATTTATTAAATTAAAATTAAACTAACTTGATAATGTTTTAATGATCTAAATTTAAAAAGATTATAATTTTTGTAGTTCAAAATAGATTTCTTTAAGATAAAAAAAATTGTTCTAACAACAAATCTAGAAGTTTTGATGTTTATCATAAGACTTTAGTAGACACTCAACTTTGGAGGCAAAGTTACACATCACATTTATGTATAGTCCGTTCGCGACATTTTGGTCCATATCGTAAAAAAACATTTTTCTCTGTTTATAAGCACTTATTTATGTTTCTTTGAGGTTCCAATCTACGATTCCATTTTATAAAAAGATCCACGACTCCATCATTTCAAATTCTGTTTGTTGTATAAATAAATTGCAAATTGTTCATAATTTCAGGCACACGAGTTGTAGTACACATAAAAATTAAAAATTCAAACAACCTTAACAATGTTTTGCCGAAAAATTGTAAAAGAGAAATAAAATTGGGGATGATTGAAATTACATATTTCAATTAACAAAAATAAAAACTACCATCTTAGGGTAACAAATTATATATATAGTATCTCGACATGCAAACATTTTTTTTTTTAAATATGTAACAATAAAATAAAAATTTTAATTGTCAATGGATTAAAAATTTCGAATTTCTAACTTTTATTTAAACTTGCCTTCAAAACGCTACCTTCCTTCTTAAATTTTTTTTTTTTTTTTTAATTAATTTTGCTTTATTTATTCCGTTCTTAATACCAGATAATATTTAATTTAAAAAAAATTCTTTATAATTGTTGTCCGCGTATTAAAATAAAAATCGTGTACACGAATTTATGAACAAGGCACATGTTTTTCGTACATACATATCTGCGTGCAGACAAGTCTATACATTTTGATTATATAACCATTATGTAGTCGTTGACAAAAAGAACTAACGAACGATCGAAGAAATATTCATAATACTGCACCTATTATTTTTTATGTACATACACACCAGACCGAAGCGAGCGGTGCATTCGTGCTTGAAAAAAAGTCAACAAGAGTCCCTCGCCTTACTTTCTCTATACGGAAGTCTTAGTGTGTTTTCCCATTTTCTTTCCTTCTTGTGTAAAATAATTATTAGAAACTCGCACTTCTTTTTTTAAACATCAAGTGAATATTAAATATATAAAAGTATATTATATATATAGCGCTATCATTGTAATGAGAATACGAACAGTAGCGTTCTTAAATATTAGCGAGAAGGATCCTTTTCTCGCTTATTTTTTAAAAAAGAGAAGAAAGATAAAATTGATATCCATCTCACGTGCAGTACATAGCACCACCAGATTTGGAAAAGCGGAGAAATTGGTTGTTGAAAAATCTTTTACGACTTGGTTAGCTTCGTGCGATTAGCAGCAACCGCCGCCAGGCAAGCTAATGCTTCAAGATCTGGTGATGCGCACCATGCTAAAAAACATTCTTACTTTTAACAGTTCTTATAAAAATTTTGAATTTATTAATTAAATACATTATTAAATATTAAATGAAGTTAAAAAAATTATAGTTAAAATTTATTAAATAATAAAAATTTAGATTATAAAAAAAATATTCAGATAAATTTGTTGGCTTAAAACAAGAGTGCTTATAAAAGTTATTATTTTTAATTTATAAACAAATCAATTAAAAAAAATTGTTTTAAAGAATTTTAGTATTTAAAAATTTGTTAAGATACATTAATTATTCAATGCTAACTTTTATGGTATGCTTACCTTCACTAGGGCCTTGATCTTCATTAACAATTGGAGAATCGATTGTAACAGTATTTCTTGTGATGCTCTGTTTTCGCGCTTTCCTCTTCTGGCTGCCGACCAATAATGCCTTCTCCGACTCCTTTTGCGTTTCCGTTTTTCTGCCAATTTGTCCCGGGGAACTTTCGTGATTGATTCGTTTCGATGAATTTCCGACTTTTTGTAAAATTTTCTTTTTCTTTGTTCGTTGTTGCTTTTTCATAGCTTGGAATTCCTCTAGACTTAAAGATGGTAAGGCTTCGATTTTCTTTTCAAGATTAAAGTCCCTAAATTAAAAAATAATTATCAATATCCAGATTCCATCATATAAAATAATAAAACTAAAATAATCTTAAAAGTAATTTATTAAAATAATAAAATAATCTTGAAATTATTTTATTAAAGCTTTTTAAGGTCGAACAACAAAACACTACAATGCATTTTAAGCTTTACTGTAAATAAAGCAATGCTGATTTTATTAATCTATAAAGGAAATAGAACTTACTCAGCTTTAAACCTTTTCCGCGACATCCATGTGACGTGACCTTCAGCTCCTTCAGTCTCAGTTTCTTCAGGTTTTGAAGCCTCTAGATTACCTTCAGCACTAAAGAATACAAAATAATGTTTATAAACAAATTAAATTAAAATTAAATTTTATTCTTATTATTGAAATAAAAATCAATCAAATAAAATTTCAGCTAATGTAACTAAATGTCAAGATTATATATTCTTAATTAAATAATAATTTTGTAACTAAAAAATTTAACAAAAATAAAATATACCCTTCAACAAGGTGCTCCAAGTCTCCACGAGAACTCGTGCCTTCACTACTCAAGGAATCCGTTTTTTCACTTACATTAGATGAAATGGAATTTCTTCTTTCTCTGTTTTGTTGATTAATGCTAAAAATACGTACATGATTATGACGCAATAATGAAAAAAATATCTCCAGTACATGAAAAACTTACTTCTGTAAACCAGAGATTCGACGTTGTTTTGCTTGATTCGAAGTCAATTGCTCAGCTAAGAATTTCTGATAACGCAAACCTTTACACGTTCTTTCCCCTCGGAAAGTACCGTCTTCAATTGATGTTTCTTCAATGTAAGTGTGGGTTTCATCATTTTCAACATCTACGTTCTGAATTATAAATAAATAAAATTAAAAAATTTAAATTTTTCAAAATTTATATTATAGTTCTTTTGCAGATATCTTAATAAAATTTTATAAATCTGTAACAATTCTTATACTCAAAAATCTTTTTATAAACAAAAATTTTCTATTGTAAAAAGTTTAATTAAATTTATTTAAATAAGAGTATTTATACCATTAAATTATGATTATTGTTATTTGACTCTTTTCTACTCTTCTTATCTCCAAATAAATCTGCTTTGCAATCTTCCTTCGACTCAGCTGAAATAGGTAATTCTGTGTAACGTTTCTTAGGTGGTTTTGGAACTTCAGGATTTTCATTGCTCTCGTCCTCTGATACTGCATTAGCAGATGACTGTAAATCTTTTGGATTAACTTTCTGTGGTGTGAATAAAGAACTTAGCCCTCCTAGTTGAGATTCGTCGGCTAGTTTCCCTGGCTGTATTGAATCTTCATCTAATTTATCTAAGTTTGAAGTATGATAATCACTTTTGATAGTTTCTGATCCGCTATCAGATTGCAGAGCATCTGTTTTTTTATTTGTTGGCCTTGTGTTTAATGTACGAAGTGGAGGGGCTGGTAATTTGTACCATTTGAAGTCTGGATTGGCATTTAAAAATGCATCTTTGTACTGAAATAAAATTTAATAAATCAAAAACTAATAAAATGTTATTATTGAATCAATTAAATTTTTTGAACAAATATATATGTATAAACCAATGTTAATTCATCTAATTTTTTATATCATTAATATCAAAAATTAATAATTTCAAATATTTTAGACTAATTTAAAATATTTTAGTAGTTTTACTTGAAATAGAAATTTAAAATATGTTATCAAAACAGATAAGCTAATCTGCAGTTTTATATCATATATATGTATTTTGTTGCAAAGAGTGCACATAAAATTAGAAATGATAATTATTGCATTTAAAACTATTTTATTTCAAGTAAACAGTTTGTAATCTATTAAATAATTTATAACTACGTATTATAAATAAATAAAATTTAACTTTCTTCAAATAGACAAAGAAGATTAATTATTTGATTGTTCAATTAAGAAAAATTTATAATCAAAACTGAATGAATACTCTAGATATATTTTAATAAGTTGGTTTTTGCCTATTTTTCTCTTCCCGTATTGAAATTAATAAATAATTTCAAGACAATATTTTAATAAATGTGCTATAATACAATTTTGAATATGACTATAAATTTATCAAAACTAATTTTACAACTTTTAAACTTTTTTACTCTCTAAAAGAGAACTTGTAGATAAGAATGTAAATTTTAACTACAACAGGCAACGGTTTTATGTACATTCATCTATTTTATTGATAAAATATTTTTAAAATGATTTCATAGAAAGTTAAATCATTTATTTAAAAATAAATATGAAAAACTACACGTTATTTGGAAAGAAACGTATTTTCATAAAGTACTACTAGTGAAAATTAAATACCTCCTGAGCTAAATTTGTGTAAGCTCTTTTCTGTTCGGTGGAGAGCATAGCCCACCATTCTCCTAGAACCCTTGTAACTGCTCGATTCTCTAAATGTGGAAAGCCAGAGCGTACAGAGGCTCGATGCCGCTTGCAGAAGATAAGGAAAGCATTCATTGGCCTCCTGGCATGATGAGCTGGTTCATGCCCATCCTCCTCTTCCTGTATTGAATTTCATAAATACAGTCTTAAGACAATATTTTGATTTCTGGGAAGAGTTTGATGTCTCATTTTGATAATTAATAATTGAAGCTCAAAGGATGGGTAAATAATAATTGTTTCAGAGAAAAAGTTGTATTATTAAAACTATTATTAAAAAGGAAAATTACTATACTTAAAAGTTTGTTAATGATCTTAATGAAGTATATTAAAAAAAAAATAAAGATTTGCATATTTATTTCAGTAGGCAAAATGATGTAACTATTTTCAGATTTTATAGTTCTGGAAATAAAATAAAATATTCTGTTTTAATGTTATTCTTATGATTGTTATTCTTACTATTGTTAGTATTGATTACTAATAAAATTAAAAGAAAAAATCAATGTCTCTGCATATGATGTCTTTTTTTTTTTTTATATTTTCATAATAAAAAGCTTTGAGTAAATACATTCCATTGAAATCAGAAAATAAAAATAAATAATAAAATATTTTAATTAATATTCTGTATTTTTATTTGTAAATGTCTGTTGCATCGAAATTGAAGCAAGTATTTAAAGTTTTTTTCTAGTTGAATAATTGTTTCAATATTAATATTAATAATTTATGTGATCAATTTAATCAAAATAGATTATTTAAAAAAGTATGCAGTTTTTATAATGCTCAATCATTTCATCAATTATGATGACATATGGATAGCAGAGCCACAGACAACGATGAGCAAGATGAATTGATATTTTTTAAACTGACATTTTTTGCACTCTTAAAGTTGATAATATGATTTTATCTATTCTCTATCACAAACAGCAGGGATTTTCATCCAACTCAAGTGGAAATTTGTGTTAGTGCAAATGAAATATTAACACCTAAATGTAGACTGACGTATCAATCAATAAAGCACAGCTGCAGAATCATTACTTATAAAAGCTCTAACATCAAACAGTCAGGCTGACAATTAAAAAAATCTAAGCTCGCTAGTCAAGCCCAACAATGGAGCAAGAGCAAAAGCGACTCTACGACGTTATCAGCGGGCTCTAAAAAAAAAAAAAGTTATCAACTTATAATTCTCTTTTTACACAATGATAACCAGCCTCGGCAGCCTTTTTCATTTTCTCCAAGCCCATGAAAGGTGAACTCATTCCGCGCTATATCCCGACAGGCCATATGTTTTTCTCGCTCCTCGTCTCTACTGCATTCTTCGTAGAAAGCCGCGGCGAGAGAGAGAAAACTATCCGACGAGAGAGTCGTAAAAGTGACAAAAAAAATGACTTGCACAAAGACAGAGACGCACGCAGAGAGCGCGAGGGGCCCGCGGACGAGCGGCCAACAATGACGTTATTGAATGAAAACAACGGTATATTACAAGCTTGCGAGCGTTATTAGTTTTCTCTCTCGCAGAACTAGAAATACACACTGCCAGAGAGCGAGCGAGCGAGCGGAAAAATAGAGAAAAGCGCGAGAGCGCGGATCGCTTCCTGCTATCGCCACAGGAAACCATCGCTGCACGTCTCTACATCGACCAACAACAAAAAATGCATATCTCCTTATCAGAAGCTCGCGACGTTCCCTCTCTCTGCCACCTTCGAAAAAGGGAAATTTCGCGTTACGGAAAGTGTCGCAACGTCGGGAAGGGCAGGCGAGAGCCTGACAAAGAAACCATTTTGAAGGCGCGTGAGAGAGAGTGTCTGCGTATGTACACACGAGGCGCGATGAAAGAGAAAAAAAAGCGAGCGCAAGGTCCTTTAAAAAGAAGAAATCAGGCGAGCCAAACGGAAAATTCGGGGATTCCGTATCAGCGAGAGTACGGAGCTCGGGGAAAACGTCAGTTTGACAGCTGTTCCTCTCGGAGCGCGATGTAAACATTTTCCAGAGCCGAGCTTAGCTCAGCGAACAAAGGCGCTCGCGCCTGCCTATCGGCCCGAGCGACTGTCAAAATCCGCCTCTTTCCCCGATGGGCAAAAAAAAGGCCGTAAATCCGCGCGAGCTCCGGGAATCCGGAGCGCGCGAGAGCAACAGCGTGTTATATCCACCCCCGCGCGTCGCGACAGTCCCCCAGAGTCAGGTCTACACGCGAAACCGTAAAGACAGAGTCGAGCCGTCGTGTCCGCGGTGGCCTTGGCTCGATCGTTGATTTTTAAAAGCGGAGTGCGGGTCTACTCACTTTCTGCTGATGCTCGTTGGCAGCCATATTCCACTGTGTGTTTTGCTCTCTGTATGTATACAGGCAGCCGTCGCGGAGAGCAGCGCGCACCGACTCCTCGGCTATTTTACTCGCTCTCTCTCTCTCTTCTTTCGACTGACAATATATGAAACTTGCCTGTGTATCGAAGTCTCTCTCCGTCTCTGTTTCTCTCACTCTGGCTGCTCTAGCCGAGCGCGCGGCATAATGGCAAAGATAAAGCGAGAGATGTACGAATAGCTAGTACGCATACAGGCGCGGGACTGGAGAAAAAAAAGATCGTCTTTATCTCGTCGGCCTTTCCAGCTGTTCTGCTCCCCTCTCTGTCTTTCGCGCAGCTCTCTGTCTCTCACTCTCTCTCCCTCTCTCTCTCTCTCTCGCTCCTCGGGTTTGTTGTTGTTGTGAGCCTGGCGGATCCGCTTCTGGATTGTTTTTCCCTTTTTCGTGTGTGTATACAGCCTGTATGCAAGCACAGTGTGGGTGAGATAGCTCTGGAACGGAGAACGGTTAGGTGTAGTTGGGAGCTAAGACTTTTCGAATCCCCGACGGATTAGACAGTTTTTTTTTCTCGATGTATATATAATACGGCCAGTCAGCGAGCGTATGAATAAGATAGGTCGGCCCGTGGTAGTCGCGCCATCGGACAAACGTCAGAGAGAGAGCGGATAACGTCACTTCTTTTCTCAAGCGCCGAGAGAGCCGAGTGGATCACTATATGCGGCAACGATGGATTATTGTTGCACGGGTGGGAAGAACCGGAGAGGCGCGAAGCTTTGATTGAAGCTTTCAGGTGGAAGGGAAGCTTTTTGCGAGAGGTGGTTATGGTTTGGTGATTTTTATGTGCGGGTTTGTTGGGTTGAGGGGCATTGTCGTGGGTGATGAGGGAGGTTTGAATTTCGCGCGGTTTTTGGGCTCGATTTATGTATCGGATGCGAGATCGATGTGTCAGGTTTTTAAATAATAAAAATAAAGCAGTTTTAAACTTGCATAAAATGTTAAAGAGATGTATAAGTCCATTTTTATTGGACAAACAATTTGAAAGCTTGAACATTTTTTAATGTAAATAAGCCAAATTATACAAAATCATGGCATTGCCCTTCCTTTTATAATTCTATACAACCACTATGAAATCCTTTAAAAATACAAAAATATCAATACTTAACTTAATATAAAAAAAAATGACATATAAATATATTATTAACGTAATTACAAGTAGTTGTGGTTTTTACTAAAAGAATTTTAAGTTAATCAATACTTATTGTTTTATTAATAATAATGTATATTATCGAGATTTGAAGATGAGTAATTAAGTTAACTAATAATAAATATTAATAATAATTAACTTACTTATATTTAATTAGTACTTATTAAGCTACCTATTATTTCAATATAATATCAAAGTAAGAAATAATTTAAAAAAATTAGTGTTATAAAAACGCGCATAAATTAAAAAAATTTTTTTTTACTGAATAAAAAAGTAAAAATATTCTTTTCTATAACGAATTTTGTATAAAAAATATAATATTATTAATCATCGCCCACTTCTAAGTCTCTATTTTATAGACGTATGTATATAACAAAAAAATTGATTTACATTAAATTACCTTACGAAAAAATATTGAAATTGACCATGATTTCGTATTCTTAATAAAAATTTTAATAGACCGTACGAGATCACGGTCGATTGAACATTTTTTTTCGAAGTGGATATATTATTTTTATAATTAGGAGGAATTTTCATTTAAAAAGTATAATTGCTTTGTTCTGAAATAGACACTATTACATTTACTCAAAAATAGATATGCAACTTTATCATAAGCATATTTATTTTTAATAGTTTAAAATTTTTATATTTAAAACATTTTATATTTATTAGAGAAACATAAACGATGGAAATTAACAGGTAGTAAGATCTAACAAATTTGTACAACCAATATTTCACATTTTATTGAATAATTTTGAAATAATAATTAAAAAAATGGAATACAGTTTTTGTACATTAATTTTACAATACTGATTTTACAATTCCCACATCTTTATATTGCACACTTATTTAAAGAACTTGTTTGTAAAACATGGATGAATTCAATAATTCGTTTTTAGATCGAAAATTCCTTCTAAGTTTTTGAATTTTGATCATGGGTGAAAGTTGAATTAATCATGCAAACAATGCAACTTCATTCCAAATGTAAACTTTCTTTTATCGATTAACGTTATACATTCAGCAAACCAGTATATTTTTTATCGACTTTGTAACGTCAAATATTCTTATGATAGTTATCTTACAATATACATTAGAACTGTTTGTTTAGAGCTAGAGAAAAGGAAAACAGAGGTGTATTTAACATTTTTTTTTTTATAATAGTTAACACATCTTCACGAGTGTTGTACGCGCTTTGTGTTTGGCTTAAAATATTTTCAACAACTTTTTAAAATAATACCATTAGCGTATATCTAAAAACAAAAGATAAAAGATTTTTCAAAAGAGGCGATTTAAAAAAGACGGAATATAAAACGAGTCTGTGATTGAGACTAGCCGGGAGTTGGCATAATCTCCGCCAGAGACTCATTTGAGTTCTTTTTTTATTTTAATTTCTAATGAACATATATCGTCGCTTCAATTTGAACAAACTATGCAGCGCTTAGAACAGAATGTCGTCGTCACCCTCGTCAAGCATATTGGCGACATCTCCTCGAAGTTCGTCTCTTCCAGCAGCAATCATTTCTAGTCTAAGTGCTTCGACCTGGGAAATAAAGAAAAGTATTATTAGAAAAATCTTTTATTAGAAACTTTGAGTTTGAACTGCTTTTTGTCATGTTTTCATTACAAATTGCTATAATATTAAAGACACATACTTTTACTTTTGAAAATAGATTTTTAAATATGTTCATGATATGAATAAATAATTATGAAAATATATTTTATAGTTACGTACTTTAGCTTTAGCTATCTTCTTTTTATCTTGAATCTTTTTCAAACGGTAGAACTCTTCTCTCTCGAGTTCATCCAACTCAGAGATAATGTAAGCCAGTGTCCTCTCGATCCTTGGAATGATGACATGCTCAATGGCATTGACACGACGGTTTGTAATCTTAATGACTTCATCTAGAGTGACGAAACTCGTTTGCAGGGAAGCCAATTCAACTAAAAGGGTTACTGCCTTCTGATAATTCTTCTTTAGTTTGGCTAGTTGTTGACCACCTCTGGCCAAACCTGCCAATTCGTAGGTATCAGTACCATCTTGATAAGATTCAAATACTGGAAGATTTACACCCGCTACATTGTCTTTCTTTGAGCGGATCTTGATTTGTGCCTTTGTTACATTTTGTAGGACTACTTGGTTGAAGTCACCGGTTGCAAACTTTGCTTCTGCCAGAGAAAAGGCTGCTTCCTTCATTACTTCTCCCATAAGTGTTTTTGTCTGAAAAAAATTATATTAATAATAATGAGTTTTTAACTGTACACACTTTTAAAGTTACTTTCAATTTTTATTGAAAAAAATAAAAATGATTTTACATTTATTTATTTAGTGACATTTTAATATAAACATTAATTTATAAATAACATAACTCACTATTTTATACTTTGTATTTTAATTTCCTACAAGAATTGTAAATTGATGTACAAAGTATAGATGATTTAATAAATTATCAATGATTATATATTATTAGAAAGCGATAAATTCTTTGTTAATAATATATATTTTCAAATTGAAAAATGATATAAATTTTTTTGACCTTGAATCTAAACATGAACATTTAAACTGATTAAAAAATATTAAAAACTTCAAACTAGGTTTACTATGTAAAATAGATAAAGTCATAAATCTGACTGTAATAAGCTATAATCATCAATGAAATATAACTATATTCACCTCAATGATTTTTCCTAAAATCATTCTGAAACGCATTTGAAGGGCATCGGCTTTCTTCTTGAGCAGACCATGGCCCTTTTGTGCACCAGCCAACCGAGACTTCATCAACATTTGGGCTCTGAAATAACGAATTATCAGTCAATATTGTTTACTCAACAAGCCTTGACTCTACAAATATGTTACTAAACCATTGCTCCATTAAGTAAAGGGATTAAACATGTGACATCAGCTGATCATCAACATTTTTTCTCAAAAACCAAAACGACTTGGTGGGTTTATTGTTTGATGTTTGACTACGCCAAAGTCACGAGACAACATTAAATTTTGCGCAAATTCTTAGATTTTCCCAAAGTGGGGTTACACCCACTTTTTTGTGAGTCAAATATCGCGACAAAAATCGATTGTTTGAGTGAAATGATTATTAGTTATTGTTCAGCGATGTCACGAGAGTTTATTTAGATATTGATTTTGATGAAATTCGTGAATACTCACCCCCGAGAGGGGAAAATTGGGAGTTTATCCTTTCCCGACATGTTTTCTGGGCACGACAAGTAGCAGGAATGAGATTGATCAGCTGACTTTGACGGACCGGAATGTCGATTTAACTTGGCGGAATGTGCGGAAATGAACCAGTAGACCGCGAGAGTTTAAATAGGGGCATTTATCTTATCGTAAATAAATTGTTATTAAAGTTTGTGTATAAATAGCTTTATTAAAAATTCTTATTGTAGCTTTTTAAAAATATATATAACAAAATATATGTATCACGTACTTTGTTAAAATAAATATTTACAATAAATCTCATATTTTACAAATTCAACTGTCCAGGCTTCAAAACTTGTCTTACATTCAAGTTTATTCTAGCTTCAGTAATATAAGATTGTGCTTTCAGCCAATCTTCATTATCAAATGATGAACAATTTGATGAACCCCACGGTACAGATTCATCATACAAAATTTTTGGTACTCCATGATACCTTAATCTTGAGGCACCCGACATTACAACCACATCACCACTACGGAGAAATATCGCATGAGCAGGATCTTCTTGTTGGAGGCCTCCAATTAGAAAAATAGCAGTTTGACCAAAGCTTATAGAAAACAAAGGAGCTTCAAGGAAGACTTCGGAGTGATCTGTATGACCTGCCAAAGTTGAATTCATCCTGTAGTAGTTAACAATTGCGGCTTCAGCTCTAAATTCATGGAAATTCAAAACAGCTGCAAAGTAGTTGGTTAAATCTTGTAAGTCTTCTGGCATTTCTGTTTTTAGATCTTCAGAATAATGTTTTGTATCCCAGTTGTGATGATATCCTAAAGTTGCCCATCTTAATTTTGATAGTAGATCTTTATTTGGAGTTTCCCTTTATCAAAAAATGCAAATTTAATTATGATTTTATTACAAATGTTTGAATACATATTTAATGCTTACCCAAAGCAAGTATCCCACCATGTTTTATTATCATTCAATAAACCATGTGCATCAATATTTAAAATATTCGGTTTTCTTGGATACTTTTTTAAACATTTTATAATCCATTCTTGTTGTCCCTTTATAGTGAATGGATTTTCTATTAAAATTAGTCCTAAATAAAAAAAATATGTTTCTAAATCATTTTTAAACAATTTTTATTTTTTATTTATCCTTGCAAAATTTACCTGGAACTTCAACAAATTCATAAATATTCCAATCATTTATAGATTTCAATCCTAGTTCACTTGTCGTCTGCGCTTCACATTCGGACACTTTGATTTTTTTAACCTAAAAAAACACAAAACAGCAAGTAACACCTTTGCTTATCAAGAAACATAAAAATAAAAAAGTTTACTCTTTGACTATCCGTCTCTTTCACATCAATCACGTCCTTTAAATCTGGTGGTGGTTTTCGCGCTTTGTAATATTTAAAACTATCTCTAAACATTTTGACACTAATAAGGTAACCTATAAATAACGTCAGCCATGGTGCATCCCATGATGTCGTCTGCAGTGTGCGAGCCTTTTGACCAATAATGTGGCAGAGCGCCAGTATTTACAATTTACGGAAACATCAAACACGTTAATGAATGCTGAAACTGCGTTGATCTTTATTTTAGGTATGTCTATGAATTTTCTTTAAGACATTAGAAAGTTTAAGAAAAAGAAAATTTTATGGTCTGATGTGGTTGTACATTGGCATTATAAACATATTTTTATTAAGAAGTAGGCTATATTTTGATAATAAATAGACCTTATGAAAAAAAATTAATATATAGTTTTTTAAAATATAATAACGTAAGTAAACATATATGTGTAAAATAAGATACTTTAAAAAGTACAAGAAAATCGGTTCAACAAAGATGTAATATCATATTGGCAGATGAATTAGTTTTACTTAATATAATTAGACTTTAACTTTTTATTCAATTTTAATATTTCACCACTTATTTTGTTCCTTGCACAATTGTTAAAAAATTGTCCAAACGAAAATTAGAAAATGATTTCTGCATTTCCCGTGATAACCGAATAACTCCATTAGCTAACATCAATCATTTTGTCAACTACGCAATAATCAATATTCAAATATTTCAACATAAGTAAACTGAACAAATTGAAGCGCAGTTGAAACTTTACTACTTACGTACGTCTAACCAGAGTCTGATTGTTACTACTTAAGAATATTTATGAGCTGATATTTTTATCTAATCCTTACTAAATATTACTGCTTTAACCGCAGTCAATGTAATAAATTATTGAAGTACAACAGCTGCAGTTTATGGTTATAAAATTTGATATTGCAAAAGTTGTTAGAAATTTATCAAGAAATTTTTAATTTCGAAGCAAACCTTTTTTCTAGAGCAAGTAAAGAAATCATTATTCGTCTTGTGAAATATTTTTAAAAAAATTTTTTTTCAAATATGTATACGTAATAATTTAGTAACTAAAATTAATTTCTCAAGTGAATGAAAGATAAAATAGAGACAGGCCACCTTTTTTTATTGATTTATAAAGGATATAGCTAGTCATTTAAGTCAAAAGTAATTTATAGGAAAAGACTATTGTTTTCAATTAAAGTAAAAAAATTTTTCCCAATATTTCAATATAATTGTCGACTGCTAGCCACATAGCACCTACTTCTCGGTTCATTATAATCTTTTTTACCGCATCCCAACCATTTAATCTGAATAATTTAAACTTCTTTATCTTATCAAAATCTTAAAAAAAAATATCTATCTTTTTATATAGGTCGTTGAAAAGAATAAAATCGTAAAGTTAAAGAACTATAAGTGAATAAAAGTAGACATTTTATGTTAAAATAAAAATGGGTTTATACGATTATAACTTAGCCTTCTTTCTAATTACGGTCCTATTGGGAGAATCTTCTTAAATTTTCGATTTTTTTTTAATTCATTTTTTAAAAGTTTTTTATCTAAAGTTTATTTTTCTAATTACTGAATTTTATTTGTTATTTCTTTACACTTGAATTCATATGTCAAATTAAACAGTTTTATTTATAATTATCTTTTGTATGTTTAAAGTTACAGTATGAATACATTCAAATGAGTTTTTTTATATTGTACAAATTTTCTTAAAATAATTCTGTTAAACAATTGATGGTATTAAATATAGCCATTTCATAGTTTCGAAATTCAAATTTCAACTAGGAATTGATTCCGGAATGCGAGAATATCGCACAAATTGACCTCAAGGTACGAAAAAAATTAAACTTGTTTGTTTTCGTAAACGCATATGTAATGCATTTTTAAGCGTACAATAGTCCCTACTAATATACATTACATTCGGTAGCTCCAACTTTTACATTAGAGTAAAAAATTACAAAAATATACTTAAAAATGAAATCTGCGATTATCTAATGGAGAAATTTGTATTTATCCATGGATTCTTATTTAAAAGTGGTTTGAATCATAAGATTTATCTACCTTTCCGGCAATCCGAAAAAACATTCATTTCAAATTACTTGTCCTGTATGAACTAGCGTAGCCCCTGCCTAATAGAGTTCCGGTCACCTTTAATCATAAAAAATAAAACATTAAAAAAAAAACTTCCCGGCAACTTTACGAATATAATTATCCGAACTGGAAAGAAGCGGAATGGTGTCGCCAGACTCTTGCGTATACCATCCTCTTAATAAAATTCAAATCCCCAAAAAGAAAACAATCACATAAAACCAATGCTTCAATCCCACCCTCGCTCAATCCTTAAACCCTCACCAAATCCATCCCTCCCCCAACCCCTCCAACAACAACCCAACCCTAAACTCTCACCCACCCAAATCTCACCCCATATCCCCAAAACCTCATCAAACCTCCACCCACAGCCAACCTAAACCTCCAGAAAAAAATACCTCTCTCACTCTCTCTGTCATATAAACCAGCTCACATGCACACAGCTCAGAAGCTCGAGGCGCGCATTAGCCATGCGGCTCACGCTCTCGGAACAATCGTGCCCTCTCTCTCTCTGTCTATGCAGCGCGCGCTGCAGAAATTCTCGGGATCGGCGATCCCGTGATTGCGATCGCGGCGGCCTCCCGCGCTATTAATTTACGCGCCCGTTCCGCGAGCTTTCGAAAAGCCTTGAGGCATCTCTTTGCGAGCTGGAGGAAAAAATATGCGAGCCGAGAGAGAGCTGGAGTTGCTTGTACGTGGACGTATTGTTGTCGGGAGAGATGGAGGACTGATGGAAATGCCAAGCGTGGATGTAAGTGTGCGTATGTGTGTGTAGATAGGGCATGAGTAGTTTCGTGACTGGTTATGCAGCGAGGTGTTGTTGATGTCTATGTGTTCTAGGTATTGTTGATGGCGAGTTGATGGTGTTTGGATGTATGGTTAAGGGCGATGGTTTTTTAAGGTGCGATTACATTTTGGGGCAGAGGGAGATATGCTTTGATGGGAGGTTTGTGAAGAGGAGCTTTTTTTGAGAATGATGTCAAGTGTATTATTTATATTCACAATAATAATGTATTTAATTGCAAAAATATATGAATACAGAAATGTGAAAATTTTATTCATTTTTCTGTAATTTCAAAGATAAATTAAAATTACAATTAAAATAACTTATAGTTTCATTAATCTTTCAATTGCGTCTCAGTTTATAAGTAACTTCGTCTCACTAAAACTGAGTAAATTATTCCACAAAACTTAAAATCGCCCTGCCTAAGATTAGTACATAAATTCATTGAAAGTAGTTTTTAGGGCAAAATCATGATTTCAAAATATCTTTATTGGCTGTGTGGTCCATAGAGTCGAGTTCTAATTCGGCCTGTCACTGAAATGCTGAAGCTAGCCGCGCATATGTATGCGGTATGCGTAGAAACGAAGTCAACGAGGCTTAACTTGTGCTCATACAAAGAGGAAATAAAGTGAAGTTGAGCTCTTCCATTGAGCAGGCGGTGGCATGGATTTATATAAGATTTTTCAATGCTTTAATTTGGTGTTTTCAACGAAAAATTATAGTTTTGTTATTGCGTGATAAGTTCTAAGTAAGGTGTAAGTTATTGCGATAAGTAGTAAGGTATAAGTAAAATGTTTTCTAATTATTTTTAATAAGTGGATCAACTATTTAAATCTGAAAGAGTGAAAAATCACTTATTCTACATTAAAAACTGCTACACGTATCTGCACTTTGAATAAGTGATGGTTTTTCACTGTTTCAGTTTGAGATAGAACTGTACTTGATTTTCATACGAAAAGGAATTTAAAAGATTGTAAAATGACTCTATCGTTCGGTAGTTTTGGTATTGATGAAAAATGTCATAACGACTTTTTGATACTTTTTTGCCCTTATAATCAAAAGTAGTAACATCTTGGTTCGGATAGATCAAAAAGTCGTTATGACATTTTTCATCAATAGGAATTTAAAAGATTGATAGTATTTGATTGAGATCCGTTGTGACTAAGTTTATAACGCTGACTTTTTTTTTCCTGATTTTATTTACGATATAAGTGGTTTTTATCTTGCATTTTGTAAACTGAAAATTGAAGAATATTAAAGGTTGATGTTTTCTGCATAAAATAAGGGTTTCGCTAGTATTATACATGTATATCACAATTATTTTTGATAATTAATATTAAGATTTTTTGAAATGGTAATAAAGTCCTAAAAATAAAACAAACTATCATATTTTATAAATATATGAAAGGTGAAACCTCACGTTAAACTTCGGCAACCGATTACGGATCTTAAAGAAAGAATGGCAAGACGCTTCTCTTTTTAAATAGCGCGCAAGCTCTAAAACAAAAGAATCATCACATAACAAACCTCGCAGCTACATAACCATACCTGCACATCCAAAAACGCTCATAGACCCATAAACGATCTTCATAAAATCTCCAGCCGGCAAACTCACAATCTCAAACCGATCATCCTCTCATCCGCATCTTCATCACCATCCTCTCACCATCCACAATCATAATATCCCACCGATTACGCTACATTATCTAATTACAAGCGGAAACGCTAGGAAAAAATTAGTCAGCCCCCTCTCCACTCTCATAAAAACCCAAGCAAGCATCCTCTCCTCTCCTTTCCTCAATACCCATACACACACACACACACTCAGCACATACCATCAAGCGATGATTCGCCTTATGCAAAACTCGCTGGAATAATGCTCGCGTCTATTATTGTTCCCTTTAGGCGCATGCCATGCGCATGAATCCAGCATCGGCGGCTCCTTTTTTCGCTCTCTCTCTCTCTCCGCGGAATAGATTAAATTCAGGTGTGCGCGCGAGCGAGTTATTGTAAATTTTCGTACCGTTACGCGAGCGCGCGGATTTGAATGTTTGATAAGCCGATGATTTGCTGCGGGTGGATAGCCGCAGCGACAGAGACACGAGCGCGCCGAGCGAGACATTAGTCATATACGCAACGACGAGACAGTTTACCTTGGCTTTAGTGGGTCGGGTGAGAGGCAAACGAGTAGCCTGCGCCTGGCTTAGGCAACGCGGCTATCGGTTCATGTGCGGATGTGTGATGTGTGCGAGGCTGCATTGTGGAGCTGAAGGGTTAATAGGGTGGGAAGGAATCGGGGGTGGTTAGTTCGTTGGAGAGCTGGAATTTTGTGGGGATGGTTTGCGGACAGTTGCGTTAGAGTGCGGACGAGTGTTTGAACTTTTTACTTTCGCGAGTGGAGGAGCGGAGGCTGGGTTAATGGGGGTTAGAAAGGAATATAGTGCGATGCGTCACGAGAATTTTCTCGGACTTTCGATTGCAAGTTTCTATCTGCAGGTGAATTATTTTAATTTTGGTGAACGTAGTATTTTGCGAACAAAATGATGGATTACATTATTTTGTAATACGTAGTATATACATTTACCTTGTGATTTTTTGTATATTTGCTCTGGTTAATAAATAAATAATAAATAAGAGCTGAATTAGGCGACCGAATTGTAACTGCGTATTGTAGGGTCATAATTACGATATTCCGGAAGGGTTGCAGTATATGTATAATAAATTTATCTGAAAATGCGAAAAATTAAAGTATTTTTTAATGTCTGAACGCAAATTTTTTTTTTGTTAAAAACAATTATTATCAGTTCATAATTCTGATGAAAGATTTAGATCATTATTATCTAAACAGGTAAAGATGAAGATGGTAGAATGGAATTTTGTTGTTTGCTGTATAATAGATTAAAGGAAAGTGAAAGAGTAATTGATTACTGCGAATGATTTATTCTGGTTTTATTGAAAATCAGCTGGTAGTCACTTTTCTTTAAAAATTATTTTTATCTATGACGCTCACGTATAAATATTAAAAGAAATGCATGGGGCTTTCAAAAATTTTTATTGAATTATAATAATACAACTAACAATTGTAAGATAAGAATTTTATACATTTTTTATTGTAATTGTAAATAAAGGAATAAAAATGTAAAATTTTTGAAGATTTTAATTTATGTATTGTTATGTATTCGAGTAATCAAGATATAAGATTATTACAAAGTTTATAACCATCAGAACTTTTTATAATCTGTACAAATAAATCAATCCATCGTCGCGTTAACTATCGTAAAAAATGCTATACAATAAGGAATTACATTACTAATATTTTTTTAATTGCATTTTTTTAAAAGTATGAAACGGTTATATTCAAAAGAATATCTGCTTCGTCATTTTCATGGTCGTCACATAAAAAGATCAAAAATGGCAAAAAGAAAAAGAAAAAATATGTTATCATTGAATTAAAAAATCATTTTAAAAACACCTTGTTATATAAATATGTTAGTCGCGATTAAATAGATACCAGCATTAAATGATTATTAAAATATCTCATATAAATTAAAATTCTATTGCATACTAATTTAATGGAAATACCATTTTTACAGAACGCACATCTTTCTTTACATTATTTCATAATCTAATTCAGTTATCACCCGGAAAACACACATTACTCGAATCCTAAAAGAAGTGTATGATACAGCATCAGCTTGACGAGTTAAAAAAAAATCTCATCCTAGTATCTTATTTGCAACCGATTGTTTAACCAACAAACGATAAATATTCTTCAGTGAATCATCCGCGATCGAAAAGCCAAAGTGAAGTCAATCTTTAAAATAGTATCTAAAGCTCACTTGGTCACATTAATACCAAGCTTATTCACAGATTACCGTACATCGCTTAATTATACAATTTAACATTTCAAGCAACAAATTAAAATACACTTCCACGATTTCTCTCAATCCTCACGACATACACGCCACCAAAAGTCCAACCTGCACCCAAAACAATACTTCATCGCAACTAAACTTTAAATTAAAACTACACAGGCACGATAGCTCATCCCATTCTCAGCAGCGATAAATCAAACTCGCAAGCCTAGAAAGTAGCATCAGAAGTCAGCATCGCCAAAAACGCTGCGCGGCTCCTACATACATAGTCTCTGCGCGCACGCTTAAAGCCGAGATGCTTTCTCCGCTCTGCTCTCGACGCGCTGCGCGCCTCTGAAATTTCTCTCTTTGTGATTCCGCATGCGGCGCGGCCGCTAATTTATCGGCGCGATGCGCCGGGGGATTAGTTATTTGCGTGCGGGTTGAGAGAGCACTGCATATCCTTTCTCGCCTGCTGTTCTTGCGCGCCGAGCGCTAAATGGCTCTGATTAAGCGAGATGTGAGGAGGGGGGGGGGGTTTAATTGCGGGATGAGTGATGACCACCCTGGCTGTGGGTTCGTATTTTTTGGTAAGGTTGATGTTAAAAATTATTGTTTTTTTTTACGCTCGTTTGCTTGTTACTATGCATCGATGCGCACAAGTAGTTACAGCCGCGCGAGTAAGACTCGGTGAAAAATATATTGGTAGAAGGAAATATAGTTTAGAAGATTTTGAAATTATGTAGTTTTATTTAAGAATTTTGACGTTTTCTTAGAAAATAAAATCCTATCAAAGGGTTTCAAAGAAATTCTAAAAGTTATTTCTTTTGGTCAGTGTAACAACCATTCTGTATACTGTAACAAGTATGTTAAAACCGATTAAAAACCGATTTACGCTTTAAAATAACGCGAATTAATACTTTTGTGTATTTTTAAAATTCTTTTATTTGATTTTAACACACTTTTTTTAGCATATATTCGCACACATGTCGACCGATCCAAGAAATCAAAGTTCACCAAATAAAACTATGCATCTCCTTAACACACGTCAGACCCCAACTCTTCAAACTCTCCCGGTAACACAAACTTATCCTTACCTGAACTTTGACCGGTACTACATCCGCACCGGTACACCTACTCTCTCCACTCACCGATTTTTCTCGAACACATCCGCCTCCACAAGTATCCTTACGCATCCACCCAACCTCCAAAAAAAAACGGACCCTCGAATCTTCCTCCCTCCCCCCGCGCGCTAAAAATTCGCGCGCCTCCCTTTTCCCTCTCTCTCTCATATCCACTCTCACAGCTCTACTAATATATCCTCTCCTTACCCGCTCGCGCATGCGCAGAACGAAATCCACCGCTCAGCTGTCGTCAGCCCCAGCCAATCGGCTCTCTCCGCGCTGACGACAGCTCCTAAAAATAGAGCCGCGCGCGCACGCCGCGGGATCTAGGCCGAGCCCCGCAGTCGCGCGCCGGCAGTCGAGCCACTCGGATCTCTGCTGCGCCTTGCTGGCTTGTCTCTCTCCACATATATGCGTGTGTGATAAGTAGCTGATAGGCCGCTCTTCACGTGGAGCCTCCGAGTCTCGGCCCGCACGTGCCTCGAGCGAGTATACATATACGAGTATATACAAAGCGGACGGGACTTGGTTTGATATAGGTGGAAGGATGCGCGGGCCCGAGTGCGCGTAGTGTCTTCCCCGGGAGTGCGTTTATGTGTGTGTGTGTGCCGTGGCAGTGCACTGGAGAATCGAGAGGAAGAATCGCCGAGGAGCCTCCGAGCCGAGCGAACGGTTTGTTTATCGATTCGACACTTGCTTTTTACGTGCCTATATGCGTGTTGTTTGCTCCTTTTTTTCGCTGCTTGTGGGTAGACGCTCTTGGGAGAGGCTGCGTGTGTGTGTGTGTGTGTTTTTAGCGCTTAGGCGCTTTTTTAGAGTGGGTGTGGAGGCGCGAATGGATTTTTGGGAGTCGAGGAACGAGTATTTTTTGCCAGATGCAGGGATACTGGGAATTTTTGGTTATTGGCTGTAAGAGTGGGATGTGTAGGGGACGGAGGTGGTTTGTTCGTTTGGGGCGAGGTGGAGTTAAGATGGTTTGGGTTTAGTTTTTTTTTTGTAGGAACGTGGGATATATCGCTTGGCAGGAAATTTGCTGATAAGAGCGGCTGATAATGGAATTCGGTTTAGCGTGAGAGGTGTTTGTATAGCCGCGAAAAAGTCTATTAACCACCTGTTCTATTGTTGCTTCGTTAAATTCATAATAATGAACGTTTAGTTTCACGGATGGTTTGATTAGAAAACACGATAGGTACGATACTTGAAAAACAAAAAATGTGTACTTACTTTAATAGATTCATGATATTTATTGTGGATTGAATGAATACTTTCAAATTAATTGACGTGAGAAGTGGTGAATAATTGTGGTAAATAAATATTTACGCAGACTATTTTAGTTACATTAGATCAAAACAACTTTTTTTGTATTTCTTTTTTTAGATTATACTTCTTATTATGAAAAAATACATTTTTTGTGTATTCTTGATTAGCTGATTTCCTATCTGTTCAACAATAAATTTGGAGTATAATTAACATTCCGCATTGTAAAACATTATGTACTTGGCTTAGTATTAATACATTAATACTGTAAGAAACCATTGCCTGCGAATAAATTTTGAATGCAAAAGTTTAAAAAACTATGCTTTTACTAAACCTATCTCTAATTACCCATAATCGCCATCAAATACTCCAGTTTCTCAGTGATTCTCAAATACCACAAAAAATTTAACTTCTTTGTGTACTTAACCACTTAATTCGCAGAAGTCCCTTAAAGACTGAAAAAAATTAGAGTTCATTAGACTCGAATTTCATTCCCCGAAGTACTTGGCATATTCATTTCCAGGGAATTTTTCTTCGCCTCAATCTCGCCCTCCCAGCGTTATGCAAGCCCAATAAACAAATCGTCCAAAATCTAATTCAAAAGCCATTAACGATCGCCTAAAAATTACATTTACAACCGTCAATTCGAACATCCGAACTACGCGTCGCGCTCGTTACTTTAATATATTATTTTCCCATTCAAATCGAAAGTTGCGAGATCGAATGAGATTCAAACGCTGAATTTATTCGAAAAATATACAAAATCTGTCGTTTATGGATTGTGCAGGTTGAAGAAGAGGCGAATGCAAATAGGCGTGCGTCTGTACTGATGTAAATTTTTTTATATACGGCCGCGAAGAAGACGCTGACAAATTAAATAATCTGTAATCGAGAGAGCCGCGTTCCTTGAAATTGTGAGTTAGCTGCGCTCGCTCTCCTGGTTACTTGGTGTCATTGCTTTTGTGAACGTGGATAGGAGCGGCCGACGAATTTTAAGAGCTCGTTTTTAATATTTTATTATTGGTTTGTGTTTCGAGCTTTGAAAGACATGGATATCATTATTAGTGTTATTTATAATATTATTTTTTTCAAATTTAAAACCTACAATCAAATTTATTATTTTATTTTTTTTAACTTTCTCAGAAACAATGTTTATAAATTATTTATTATAATATACGTTTGCATATGTAGCTTATATAATAACCATTTATGAATACCTAAAAATATTTACAATATAAAAAAAAATCAAACTATAAAAAGCTACTGACAACCATTAAATAAAAAAGTTCTTTCTCAAAACTCTCTTGCTAACTATCCCCAAAAGTCCAAATTCAAATAATCCTCTTCAGTCGCTAGCAATAAACTTCCATACATTCAATCCTTCATTACAAACAAAAGAAAAAACGACCGCAACATACCCAATCAATCCCCATTCAGAAAAAGCCCCTCTGTTACACTCGCATGCGTGAAAAATCGCGCACGTGGATATCCTCGTCATCCGGCGCTGCGGCGCGCGCCAGCTGATTATAATTCGTTATTATGAAACCGCGCGCGCGGAAAAGCGCGAGCGATGAGGCAACGAGCGCGCGGCCCTGACAGAGCACGGCTTGGAAGAGAGAAAGAGAGGAGCGTAAAAATAAATAAAAGAAGTTTTATCGGGACGCGGCGCGGCAAACGAAGTCAAAAGCACCGACGGAAACGCCCGAGAACTGACGCCGGAAAAAGCGGAGAGCGAGGGTTAATCGCGTGGAACGAGAGCAAGAGATGGAGAGACGGAGCGTTTATTATATGGGGGAGAGTTGGATTTTGGGGGATTGGGAATCGAGTGGACGTTGGCTTTGTGGAGTTTGTTTTTTATTTATGATTTTCATTGTCTTTTTTTTGTGGAAGGGACGAGGATGTTGTGTTGGATTTATGGCTGTCGGGAATTGGTTAAAGGGAATTTTTAATTCGGCCTCCAGAAAGTACTATTCACTCGGGCTGAATTATTAAAAGTAGATAAAGTCCGAGATAAGTGAGACATCGCGTACAAAGAAAACTACGCGCTTAGTTATCTTTGGCTAGACACTCTCGAGCTCTTTTGTAACTTAACCAGGCTAAAGACATTCTTTTATTTCATTTTACTTATTTCCGCTAATGAAATGTAAACATGCTCCTACAGACTTCTTCAAGAGCTAAACTCATCTATTCAAAAACTCTTATTTATCACGCACCCAAAAGTAACGACACTCTCACAGATACTTTCCATTTCAACATCCCAGCTCAACAATCCCCAAAAAAATCCACACAACCGGAAAATCTCGTGAAAAATCGCACTTTCCCGAGCCGGCAAGCTAAAAGATGTAACGAGAAGCCTCGGCTATAGCCTCGAATTGTAATGCGACGCCAGGAGTAGCGGCGCATACACGCACACGTATATATCTGACTCTCGAGCCGCGAGTTTCAAGGCTGCGTAAGTATATACGCGAGCGAGTATCGCGCGCATACAATGTATGTACAAGTTGGAGGTGTGTGCGCCGGAGAGGATTAAGGTGGGGCTTCGGCTGGGACGATTTCCTTTTATCTTTTTTCTTTTCGCTGTTTTAGTGGGATTTTCGGCGTGGGGGCGTGAATTGGGAAGAAAAGTGAGGAGGTTTGGCGAGAGTAATTATTAATGGATTGAATCAGTATAAAATATTAAGACAAATTTTTTTTTTCTCTAAAATTTAAAGAATTTGATTAGATCAAAAGCAATTATAAGTAAATCAAGTATATGAAAAAAAAAAACAAAAGTATATTTTATTAAAAAACAGAGCTTTACTAAAGCTGCAGTTAAATTCAAAAGCATTTCCGAGAATTTTTTCTCATGGTGATAACTTTACCAGTGAAAACGAAACTATTGCACACGTGTTTCTACTCGCAGCGGTTATGAACATACTTCTGTACACAAATATGGTTTTATTACTTTCCTTTATTATATAGCTCGCCTGTTCTCTCGACCTTATGAACAATTTCGAGGAAATTTTAAATTTTTTAGAGAAAGAAGTTATTTAATAATTTTAATAGATTTTTCTTCTTGGAAATTCATTATACTTAAATAAGGAGCTTTTTTGGGTCAAGGTTTTAAACAATGTTTTGACAAAAATATATAGAAATTATATAAATATTCGAACAATCGTGATACTAATAAATAGTTGTAAATAGTTTCTATTGTTACGTGTAAACAGCAAATTCTCAACTTCATTTAAACATGCTACACTCTTTTCAAAATAGCTAATTATTTTTCTTAGAAAATGTCGACTTATAAATATTCAGCGCATGCAAGAAAATAAATTTCCTTTTGTATTGTTATGTAAAATGTTTCTCGTAAAAAACAATCTTTATTTTACTTTCCATTATTATGCACAGTGCTTTCACTATTTTTTATAAGAACTATATAAGTCACATAAGTATTAATTAAAAAAAATAAAACTTTTTTTACTAAAATAATTTTTCTACAAAATAAAAAATATTTCAAAGCAAATAATGTGATAAAACATTTCTTAGAATTTTTCTAGAATTGTAAAAATTTTATAACACAAAGACATTTAAACTATATGAATTAAAATTAATGAAAAGCCCTTATTCGAGCTTTCCACAAAAATGCAAACGAAAAATTTCGTGCAAAAATCAGCCATCCGTGAATCTCTACCTCTTCACTTTCCGCCGACCTTTTCGTCTGCGAATGCAACGCTAAAATCGTAAAGAAGCAGACCGTAAAACCGGGCTGTGTTCCTCTCGGCAATAAAGCGCGATTCCCTTCTTTTTTTATCTTTGTCGCTCACATTCGGGTGCTAAAGTCCGAGTCGCCTTCCGAAAAACCAGCCTCGCTCTCCTAACATGCGCGCCTCCTCTTAACGACGCGGCCCGCAGAGAGAGAAACAAGAGAAAGAGAAAGAGCGCCAAAATTCGCGGCCGTGACCTTACTTATATACGCGCCGACAAATGTCTTATCCACGCTGCGCTTTTTAGCGGCTGTGAAGTAGTACCTGGAAAATCAGAAGAATAGCTTTTACGTAAGAGTGCATGAGTTTTTGAATTTTCGATGCGAGCTCTGAACTGAATGGGGATTGGAATTTGAAAAATGTTAGAGGGATTGGGTAAGCGGTTGCATTGATTGAGGCATTGACAGATAGCGTAATTAGGTTGCAAGGTTGATGACCATTTAGTTAAGTGAATTGGGTAATTAAATTGATTGGTTCCAATTTATTGGCTTTTTAGGTTGTTCGTTAGGTTTTCGTGATCGGTTTTATAATTGAGTTAATGAGTTATTTAAATAAATTAATGAGTTTCGGTTAAAAGTTATGAGCTTAAATTGTGTAAATATACGCAGGCAAAAGACGATATTGTGTAGAACGCTCTGAAAATTGTGTAACCTTATTAGATAATTCACTGTATGAAGTTTGAAGTCATTTTAACAAAATGGAAAATGTCAGGCAAAACGTTTTAAATATGATTACTATTAATAACTTTTAATTTTTTACAGTACTCTTATCAAATGTAAGATATTACAATAAAGTTTAAATTCAATGTATTTAATTATATTTAAACTAGCAAAGAAAAAAACAAAAATTAAATATTCACTAAAGAAAATAATAGTTACTTCAAGAACTTAAGATACGCATTTGATTGTAAAAGAAAAAAGTCCTTTCCACTTTACGTAACCCTGATTGTTATTGTACAGTTGGCTGTATATATGCACGATATTATCTCTAAATTGCACAAAAACGTGGGCTCCATACCATTAGATTTGTTTTACATTCCGCGGCGCGAGTACGAGTATAATAGTGCGCGACCTTAATTGCCGATTGCGTAAAGTTAAACACCTTTATTAACCTTCAAACTGAACATTAACATCGTCTGAATGTATTTTTAAGAGTTTTAAATTTAACTGCTTATTACGCGTTAGTAGTTCTGAAAGGTACCTTATGTTTCTTTATATCCTATTATTAGGAAGATACTATTTGTTTGTTGTCACGGTCATTTTTTTTCCTAATTACCTCTATAAACATCAATTACTTTTTATTAATATCGATATTATTAAAATTGTTTTTAGGATCTTATGAGAATGCAAATCTTCATAATTACGATTGAATTGGTTAAAAAAGCTAATTATAATTAAGAAAAGACTAATCAATGATTATTTAGTTTTTTTCATCTACAATTTTATGCAATTACAGATTTGCTATAGAGTTTGTAAGAATGAATGTACTAACGATTAACAGAGATAAATACTTTAAATTGCTATTGGATCTTAAAATCTATATTTTTTTTAAATATTACTCTTTTTTCAAAGTTTCAACAAGTGTCTTAACTCATAGTAACTAATTTTCAAAAAACCCACAATTCAAAAATCTATGCCACACTCCCACTAAAAGAAAAAGAACCCAAAACAAAAGTAGCACCACACATCCCTTTACTCCAGCCTGCCCCACATTCGAAAACAAAGGACGCGCCAATAACCCACTGCGTGCGCACTGCAACTCGGAAGGAAGCCTCGTGTGGGCGCCTCCTTCCCTTCAATTCACGCCCATTCCTTACTCAACCTCTGGTATTCCCCCTTTTCTTTTTTGTTAAACTTTCCGCGTGACCTTAAAGGCCCAGCAGCATCCGACTTTCGAAATCGTTCTCCGCCCGTTAAGAAAAAATCCTCCTCCTTTTATGCTCTCTCTCTCAGTCGCGTTGCTCAAGAATCCGATTTTATTTATATACCCGCGCGTGCGGCTTTCGGTACTTTTGCGCGGGCACCGATGGAAAATATATGTGTACGAGGAAAGTCGGCAGGCCGAAAGTGCGACATGTTCGCTTGAATTGAGAAATCGATCGATTGGGGCCGAGATGGACGAGCCGTTGCGTTTATTTTTTTTCATTTTATACGCGCGTGACAAATTGAAGTTTTCGGAGGTATGCAAGGAGGTATACGAGCGCCTGGTTTGACGAGCGTTTTATGTGTACCTTTCGGGTTTTAATGGTGGGGTCATTATTCTTATGGTATATTGTGTAAAATGTGAGAATTCTTGGATAAGGCTGAAGGAAATCGTTACGAAAATTGTAATTTATTTTTATTTTTGTCGCGGCTGTCGCAACTTGTGAAGTTCACCAAGTGAAGTTCTTCAATTAATTATCGGCCAGAATAAAAAATTCAGTTCCAAAATAATAAAATAAAATAATACAGCTCGTATAAAGAAGTTGGCAACAGTAGATTTTTTACAGGCTGCCGGTAAAAAAGGACCGACCGATCATGATTATACCAAAAACCGCGTAATCAATTTTTTCGGCTTCCACGCGTATAAGTACAGCACCGCAATCATAGAGCGAGCCTAATGAGGTAGAGGAGAAAAATGAATCGGATGCGACTACTCGTGCAGAACCGGTTTTCCTTCGCCTTTTTTCGAGCGCCGCGCGCGTACGGCCGAATATGAATTCGCTCGGGCCGTCGCCGTTATTATCATGCGCGAATTTCTGGTTTTGCATTTTGGCTATGCTTGCGCCATGCGCGTTTGACGTAGGTTTTGGAGATTCTCTCTCTTTTTTTCTTGTTTTTATTGACGGGCTTGTATGAATACAGCTCCAGTTATATTGAATTTTAATATTTATTGGATCCGGCGCGGCAGTTAAATTGTAGATCCGTTGGTTGAGCGCATAAATTATTGATATACTGGTGTATGTTTTAGCTAAAAATAATGGAGATATACATGCGTAGACGAAATGTGGGATGAGATGAAAATGAATAAGTAGAATTTATTTTTTTTCGAGGTTAGAAGTTTGTTTGACAAGTGTCTTATAAATAATATTAGTAATCTCATAAGAACAGCTGATTATTTTTTGATATTTTTAAATTTTTGTTCGAATATTATATAAAGAGTATATTAAATATAGCTTTCATTTCACATTTGACTATTCGAAAAATAATAATAAAAATCATAAAATATTTAAAATACCTATTTCCTGCTACTGATTAGAAGAAAAAAATAGTTTGATAACTTTAAGAGTATTTCGACTTAATCGTATAATCCTTTGTGTAAGTACATACATACATCAGTAAAATCATATCTTTGTTCACGAAATAACAATTCTTAGAACACTACAAACTTTCTTTACAAACTCGAGATAATTTATTTTTAATGTAATACATTTGCACAGGCAAATAATTTATTTATAGTATTACTGATTACTTTTAAGCTCCTTTTTGTACTTCAAATTGAATAAAATGATCTGATTCAATTTTCAAAATTAATTTCTTACATGCCTTTTAATCTAATTAAAGTAAAATTGTTAATGGAATATTACAACTTTTTACTTTTTATTAAGTTCGTAAAAATGCTGAACCTGTACAGTAACAACAGAGTTTCGCTTTTGCGATTCGAGTTCGCAACGTCGATATAAATTGAATAAACCGATTGTCGAAACTCATTGCCAATTGTAATTTATGGCACTCTCGTATTAAGCCTCATTAGTGTGAACTATTTTATCGGAGTATCGGTTGTACGATCAATTGCAATTTAATTCGATTCTTTTATTATGTACGTTTTTAAGAGCCAAAAGTTTTAATTTTTGATAGTTTAGAAAATTTTGTTAAGAATATAAAAGTGAAGGTTTTTTCTTATAATTGTTGTAAGCGCATTCTGTTAAATTTATACATTTTATTAATTAATTTGTATCTTATGAAATATTCAATTTCATAAATTGGAATCTTTTTTATAAAGTATTTTATCTATAGCTTATTTCAAACAATTAAAAGTAATTTTTTCAAAAATCATTATATACGTATACACTAACTTTATTTATTGCAATACAAATATCTTCGCTCACAAGAATTTGACAGCCCATACAATTTCACTTTCAATATTAATTTAATTATCATTTCGTAATTGAATTACATTAATTCAAAACAACTTGTCAATAAATAATAGAATATAAAATTATAATGAATTATCTTAAAAGATCCCCTGAAAAAAACTGATGTTAATAGAAACAAGTCAAGTTTATCAATTCGAAGCCGACCAACGTAAAAAGAATGTATCGATCAATTTTTCGCAGCTGATAAGATCGCTGCGGTCTACTCGTGTAATTTCTCATCTTCTTCTTATCAGATTTGTCTGCCAAGAGCGAGGAAAGGTGTACAAAAAGTTCCCGTGGCGATGTGTGATAATATGAAGCACTCTATATGAGAGGAAGTAAAAACTTTTTTTTACAAAATGACCTTAAAAAATACCTAATTTTAACTTTCGACCCTGAAATGGAAACTTTAAGAAGGCATTAAAAACAATGGAACAAATTTTTTCTTTTCTAAAATAATATTCAACATATGATAATTAATGTGTTTTTAAATAGATAATAGATATTTAATGATACATTAAATAAAATTTTTATTTATACATTCATTACTTTTTGGTAATAAAAAACTTTTTTAAATTAACTTTTAGGACTGTATGTTTGAAGACATTAAGGAATTACAAATTAAAAATTATCCACAAATATCATCCCAAGAATACGCATATCTTTAACATAAAACATTTATAAATAGAGTTTGGATATTTCAGTGATTTTTAGATTTGAAAGTATTACGGCTCTGATAAATCGGTAATCATTAAAACTGAAGGTTAGAGCTTCTGTCATTTTATCTACACCTAATTATTTCACATATGCCCACAAACAAGATGGTAAACAAAAATAATGATAGAAAAAATTAAAAAGCCCTATTACTAAATATTAAAAAAAATTGTCTACAAATATTCTTTTCTCCTCAAAGCGTTTAATCTTAACTCACCTAAAAATATGCTTTTCGAAGGAAGTACATCAATTAAATTAATCGTGCTCAAATCCTTTCGCCACGACCTTGAGAAATCAAACAATTCGTTTCTCCTTTTTTCTTCTCTCTTTAAAAAAAAAAGAGTGACCTCTCCCGATTCGAAACGCAGCACATTAGGAAAAAGAGATGCGAATCGGCGCGGCGTAATTGAGCGTTATTCCGGTCTTCAATCGCGCCGATTTCCCTAATGAGATCGGCTGTCCCATAGTCCAAGAGCTCATCCTTAATTCATCATTTTTGCATCGATAGAAAGAATAATTCCGCGAGAGCGAAAAATAGGGTTAATGATTTCCTTTGGTATACACACACGTCCGAGATTGAAGCGCATCGCTCGCCGCGGGCAATAAAAAGTTTTCACGCGCTCGTCGTTAAGCCATACGGTCGCCGAGAGATAAAGATAGTATTATGTATTTTTTGCACGTTTCCGACGAGAGAGGAGCGATAAAAAAACTCGGCGCGTTTATCTCTTTGATTTCATTAATGCGGGTTTTCAGGACGACTTTCGTGCATGCATACACGCGGCCTTTTTTTTTCCTATATCTTTTTTTTTATAATGTACGTCAAATGCGCGCTGCATTTTACGAGTGTAATAATAGAGGCACAACGCGAAGTCGCGCGTGGATTAGATAATCGAGATTTTTTGAGACGAGCTTCAATAGAGGTTTTTTGCATCGCGTAATGGCGCTGGTTAATAAAAGTGTGCAGCCTTTTTTTATCGCGCTTCTATTAAACGCTGAATTTCCAATCTCTGCCACAAATATACGTATCAAATCAACTACACAACGACATACTCGCAATATACTAAACAGAAGCTTGCTCGCTTAGCATCCATATACCTCAACCGCCGCGGCGACGCGTGGGAATCGCTAAACAAAGAGCGCGCACTAGATCAGCTGTGAGGGAGAGTCGCATGCGCGAGTATTACACGATTACGCGAGTGTCTCTTCATTACCGTGGAGCTGTGGTCGCGCGGAGGCCAGGGTCTCTCTCGCGCCTTCGCTTCCTCTTTTTTTTTTTAATCCAGCGTTTGTATAGAGCTTCCCACTGGTGGCGATTCCCATGATGCAGCTTCGTTTCCGGTGCGCGTTGTGTGCGAGATGAGTGGGTTTTTGGGTTTTGGAAGGGATGGTTAGGAGTTGTTGGGATTTGAGGAGTAGTTTTTGTGGGGAAGGCTTTGTATGGTGAAATATAGTTGATGTAAAAAGTAAGGTTTGCTAATTATTATTGTGAGAGTTATTTGCTAGTTGTTATTTTTCTACTATTCTTTTTCTAGGACGATTTTAAACGCGAGCCTAATAATAAGATTTATTACAGAAATTGTTAAACTTGCGACTACGTCATAAGGAAAGTGCAAAGTTTTTTTCTCAGTAATAATAGTACCAGGCGTTACAATGTACACGTTATTGTATATCCACATAAAAGGAAATAGGAAATCAAAAACATCTTTTGACTAGCAGCGTTTAAATGTCGACTTTAGATTGGCGCTTATTCACTTTTTCATCTTTCTTCATTTCTGACTTTGTAGTCGTATAATTACTTTTATTACCAAGTCACGCTTTGTTAAAAATTCTGTGATTCTCTTCAAGTACGGATTTCTAAAAAGCCGACATAGTTATACATCGCTAATGTTTTTTTTTTTTTTATTTTTGACCTTCCTAATCTCATCCCGTCGATCTACTCTCACGCCTTTGTTTCCTACAATGAATTTCATTACTTATTGCTGAACATTTATAGTCATCTGTTAATGAAATGTTGCTATTTTTTAAACGAACTGTTTTATTGCCGTAATTATTTTTGAAAGGTGTAATTATGCTTTTGTGTTCAACAAATACAATTTATATAAATTGTCTAAATTGGCAAAAAATTTAAACATTCATTCTGCAATATAGCTGAAGAATGTATTCTTTTTAATTTTATATTTTTGAAACTTTAAAAACTAAAACTTAAAAATAGGTTTTAATATTCAAAACAAGAAGCCAATGTTATGAAAGATATTAATCTTTGTGCTCTAAAAGAAAGCTAAAAAAAGCTGAGTTTAGTTTACACGTATATGCCGCAAGTAGATACAGACGAGATGATCAGACGATATTCATTTAACGTGACTTTAAGTATATACATAATTTGCATATACTCTTGAATTAAGAATAACTTTTCGTGCTTATTTTATTTCATATAAATAGCAACATCTGTTTACTATTTATACATTATATCACTATTTATAAATTTAAATACAATGTTTTTAATGTAGGTAATTTTAGGTTTCGGCTAGCTAATCATAACAGTACTCATGAATATGTTTCGACCTACAATTTTTATCAAATATTAAAAGGCCAAAATTTCAATTACTATCTAAAAAAATTAATAGCAAAAACCTCTATCAAACTCTCAATTCCCAACAACACTTTAAAAAACCACGCATCCTACACCACACCCCTCAACCCACCATACCCACCAAAATACCTAAACGAAAAAATGCAATCCACAATTCGCGCCTACTCCACTTCTCGCGAAGTCAAAAGTCAAGCTGTAAATCGCGATTACAGAGGCTCGTGCAGCCAAGCGTCGGGTTTCTGGCATCAGCCTCCTTCTCTGCTCTCTATAAGCCGCGCGGCTCTCGCGAGGCGAGCTCTGCCTTATGTAATATTGCGCGACGTCCGACGGAGAGGAAACACGAGAGACGCGCCGGGAATTCGAAGATGTCGATGTGAATTCGCGCCGAGGTGGGGGCGGAGAGCAGCTGCCTGGTCGAGATTTTTAAATGTTTCCGAATGGTTATATGTACGCACGATAAAAAAAAAGTGGAATAAATGTTTTCTATTAGGAGTATATATATATACGTTACGAAAATTGGCTTAGTTTTGGGATCGATTTCTGAGAGGCCTGTGACACTGCGTATAAACCGTTCCAATCTTCTACGCTTGACGATATTTTATATCGATACTATCCCAACGTTATCGAGTGCAATACCGCACCGTTATCGCCACATCTCACGTAGTTCTTCCGATTAAACCTGAAAAAACAGCGACCTTAAGCTACGCACTCGACTAGCTCCGGACAACAGAGCTCGCGCGTAAATACGCTTATACACACATTTACACTGATGCGGGGGAGGGGCTATAGGGAACGCGCGCACCCACATCTGTCCTCGCGCGGAGAAAGAGCGCACGTGCTTGGCGAGCCTTAGAGATTTTCTCGCGCTTGGATCGTGGGTATGTAGACGTGTGCGTATACGCGTGTGGTAAACAAAGAGTCATGAGGGGAGGAAAGAGGGACAGAGGAGTGAAAGACGATTAAAGGTGATGATTTTTGGGACCGTTTTTTTTTCTTGACTTTTGGTTAGCGTGTGTTATTTTATTTTTATTTTTCGAGTGAGATTGTAGTGGCTGTTTAGTGTAGCGAACACGTAATGCTCGATTTTGTGTCAAGTGGAGAAATTTAGTTTGGAAGAAATGAACTTTGAACGATGTAAGCTGAATTATTTTAATTCGCGTCAATTAATTTGGGAAGCATTGGTATAAATGACTTAAATAATTTAGACTAGATGTTTCTGATTCTTATTTTTCTATTGTATTACGTATAATTTTATATAATTAAACTTGCATAGCTACATAACATTTTTGTATGCTTAATTACATAACATTTTAATTATGCACTGATCAAGAGCTTCAAATGAAAGCCAAGCTACTTGAAGACAGAATCAAGCTCGACAGAAATAAACTACTCGATACTTCTCACTATAAAAATCCACATAACTCATATAGAAAAAAACGCAAATTCAAACAAGACATATCCCAATGCTCGGAACGAAATCTCGTTAGAAAGATAGGATCTCCTAGCGCGCATTAACATCGATAGCCACCCATAAACTAGCGCAAAATTACGTACACCCATTATATCCCCAGCCGCCTAGAAATTGACATTTATATTAATGACACGCAAACGTATACTACAAGCAGCCCAGCTCACACTTCAACTCTCCAGCTCTCTCCCCGACTCTCTTTCTCTCCTCCGCACGCGTCCCATTAGCTATTACAATCTTTTCGCCCATAAATTTTCAGCGGCGAACGAAAACTACCTACTTGCATACAAAACGCGCGCATAAACAATAAAAGGAGGCCGGCATTGTGCGGCTTTTTTTCTTTTAATTTAGAAAAAAGCCGCGTAATCAGCATCGCATGATTTACACCTTGATACGACAAAAGAATTACCGTCCATCAATCAAAGCTCGGCGACTCTCCGACCTTCTCTCTCTCTCTCTCTCCTCTCATCTCGAATAATAAACTCGCGGCTTGGCGCTTATACACTTTTGTAAATCGTAATCGCTTATCTCCGTGCCCAGAGGTGAGTCTCGGCCTTCGCCTGTACGTGGGCGTCTTTTCTATCAATTATTAATTGTGAGGCATTAACGGGGCCGTAATAATCGACGATCGCGCTCTCGCAAGGACGAGCTCGATTTTTCCTATAGACGCATTTGCATGGCTTTTCGCGCCGAAGGCTGACTCGTCCCGTCTTCTTCTCCTATGTATATATATATTTAATAAAGAGTCGGGTTTATTCATTCGCACGCTGGTGCGTATTAATAATCGTTCGACGTGTGGTTATATGACAAAGTCGTGACGGGAGTGAGCGAGAGAGTGGTTAAACGCTTTTCTCGGTATTAATTGCAATGATGATTATGATTGAGCGACGAATTATGGGCGCGCGTATGCTAATTGGGTGCCGTTTGAAAGCGATCCGCGAGCGCTTTTCTTCGCCGCGGCTGCATGAGCGATTGTTTGCGGGATGTGAGTGTATGGGTAATGGCGAAGGTTAGTTAGAGAGTGGCTGGTGGCGTGTGAATGGTTGTTGTGGATTTAGGGTGGGTTGAGGGAAGAGGATGGTTCGGTTGTGATTTTTGTTTGGGTGTGATGTAGTGGAGATGACAGTGTGTTAGGTATGTGGATTGTGAAGTAGGAAAAATGGAAACGTTTGGAAAGAGATACGGATTTATTTCAACGTGATAAATTAACGTTGATGCAGATCATTTATAGTTTTGATAAGAAATGTCAAGTCTTTAATAATATCCACTTTTAAAATACTAAAATAAATTGTATATTATATAGACGATTAATAAAAGCAAGGTAGGATTATATCTACGGATAAAAATATATAGTTTGGCCAATACAAATTTCAAAATATGAACCCAACGATAAATTAATGAAAGCGAATGTTTTAAAAATAAAACTGAAAAACGTAGTAAAGTAGAATAAAAATGCCATCGAATTGAAAACAATCAAAGTCTCTGCTGCAAAAATATCCAAGATAAGACAAAATTAAAGAAGAACCAAAATTAACAAAAAAACAGGTCTCTACCTAACAACCCAATCCAACAACGCACTACAAAAACTAAAACCACCCAAACCACAGCAAAAACTCTTCAGTCCCTCACCCAAACCCACCAACACCCATTCAACACCCCACACACACACAGCATCCACACCAGCTACTTACTCCCAAAGCTCCAACACAATCGTCCCAAGCCCCACACGCCAACTAAAGCCGAAAAAGGCTCCTTAAAGCGCGCAACGAGCCAAGATATGCGGGCACATCAATCTCTATTAGCCGTCGCGCGAACGCACTCGTCGACTGCTGCTCTCTGTCTCTCGTTTTTTTTTTCGGGCCTCAGCCTATATGTACACATCGTCTCGCTGTCCGCGCGAACGGGAAGGCGCCGGGGAATATAGACTAAACATTGGAGACGAGCGCGCGGCTGTGCGGCTGAAAGCTGGCTGATTGATCGGCGATCGATCTCGGCGTGCGTGTGCTTTTTTTATCGCCCGCTCTTGGCTCTGGCTTCGGGGTGGGGCTGATGCGCGATGACAAGACGCAAGCGGCTTTGTTGAGGATGATTTTTGGTTTTTTTAGAGCTGAAGGATTTGGAAATTTTTTCGGCTTGGTTCATTTGAAGTTGTGCGAGAATTTTAATTTTATACGGGTTATATTGTTAAAAAGACTGTGGAAATTTAACGTAGATTAAGCAATGATTAAATTAGCTGGACTGATAAAGCTGACAATAATCCACAATTTTCTCAATATCGAAACGACCACTCCAAACCATCAAACATTTCGATCCCACTTAAAAAAAGCCCATAACAACGCAAAAAATTAAGCATAGCCTCACCCACACGCATAGATAAGCTCCCAGAAAAAACTGCGGCGAGAAAAAATGTGGTCCCGAAGCCCCCCCTTTAAAAGCGATAATATCCCAGCGAATTGCTGGCGCTCCGCGCCCGCTGGAGTGTACACTGTGGGCGCATTGTGCTCGTGGACGCGGGGACAGGAAGCATAAATTTGACTCGAGCGCCAAATGTAGAGGAAAGGAGAGCGCGTGGCTGTGTGCTGTAAAGTATATACAGGCGTTCAGTGGCCAGCCTCGGACTAAAGAAGGAGCAGAAGGCGACGCGCCTGTTGGCGTTGTTATTGTGTGCGTTGTGGGATTTTGGAGAAGGTGCCTCCTCGGGACTTGTAGCTTGGTTGTTTGGCGAAGGTAGTTTTGGGAAAATTGAGGAGAAGGAGAGTCTTTATGAGTGTTGGTTTTCGGGTACAAAGGATGATTGTTCTTGAGCGGAGTAATTTCGTGTGAGGCGTGGAATTAATCGTAAGCATAAGTAGCGTAAACGTCTGTCCAGAATGAATAATCGTCAATTTAAGTTTTGAATTACTTTTAGTTTTGTCGAGAAAGACTGTACATTTTCTTAATCGTGTATATTCAGAAAAAGAGTGCCACGGACATTAATATATGGAAGAGTAAAAAATAACGGAGCATTTACAATTAATATATCTTAAAAATCTAGCTACCTACCTAGGTTGAGTATCAATTTATACCAAATCCTAAAATAGAGTATTAATATATCAATCACGTTATTTTTATGCTTAAATGTTTTAATAAATAAATTCTAATAAAAATTTTATTTAAAAAAACTTGTACTGGTACAAAATGTATTTTATTCCCACCTCAACGATAATGGCCACTTATTTCCCTGAAAAGACACGCTGGAAATGGTCTATTATTC
>UELX01001209.1:0-48656 GCA_900480035.1 Eupelmus urozonus
CTCTCTCTCTCTCTCTCTCTCTCTCTCTCTCTCTCTCTCTCTCTCTCTCTCTCTCTCTCTCTCTCCCTCTCTCTCTCGTTCTGCGTATGTGTGTGCGTGTGTGAGTATGTAATGCGAGTGCGTGCAATTAATCATGCTTCAACGCGAGGCTTCTTGATGAAACAACAGATCTAGGCTTAATTAAAGCCGGTGCTGTGCGCTCGCATGGTCAGGCACATTTTCTAAGTGTTCGATAATGTGGCTTAAGGGAATACATATTGGTTTTTTAATAAAAAATATCTTTGTGGAGAGAAAGAGCGTAATATTGTATTGACATAAGGTTCAGATAAATGTTTACTGATTTTAAAAATAAAATATACAATTTTATACAACGATTTCTTTTTTGAAACTTTGCAATTGAAAGCTTTAACATCGCTCAGAAAATAATATAAAAAATGTCATTTTCAGATATTCAGTTGTTGTAATATGTCCGTGTATAAAATAATCATCTTCTACGATATAATATCACTACACCGTGAACGTCCTAAATTCATACTTTTAGAAACTATAAATAATCAAAGCATCCAAATTTAAAAAATATACCTTTAATATTATCAGGTATAACCAATTTTTTACGAAAATAAATGTACAATAACAAGATTTTTGAAAAAGATTTTCTCGATCCACACTAACTTGTTTACCTCAGGTCATTCTTTTTTGACGATAAAATATAGCATTCCTAGCAACGTATGCGACAAGTGACAAATACCTTTCCTAGCGGAGAAACAAACCTCGAGGGGATTCTTTATTAGCAGGCTTATCTATGTCAATTTGTCAATAAAGCATTCCAACGATCATAGTTGCTATTTCTTTTTGAGATATATTACACTTTGTTCATCAAACTGGCATTTTGCTCTTGTAGAATGCTTCCACGTATTGGCGAATTGGCTTATAGCCGGCCACTGCATAAATCAACGATTTGTTGTAAGACTGCGAACGATTATCGTTCTGGTCAATTTTGACAAATATGACGTCACAAAATCTGGTTGACCATCTTTTTTGTATTTTGTATTTTTTTAATATTTGAATTTGTGATTTCCAAAAATGAGAACTCTATATGTATAAAATTGGGTAAGTACAGAAAGTCGATTGCCAAATGGAAGTGAGATGGAATCTGTTAATGCTGTTTGTCCGATTACGCAAGAGTAAAATTTGCTGACGTTTCATTTCCTATAATTTGATTTGTCTCTTTAATTATATTAAAAGTTTATCCGAGTATTTCCGTTGCGATTGCAACATTTAGCGAAAAATTTGAAAAGTCATTCTTCGTTAATCATGTTTGAAACGATGAAGTTTTTAAAATTGCCAGTAATATATTTACCGATAACTTTTGCCTTTTGTAGATATTTTCCAGTACATTTTTAAATTTTCATTGCGATTGTTCTTTTAAAAAAATTAGTAAGCAATAAAATCCCAATAAGTTACTTTTTTAATGAATAATATAGTAAAATTCTTGCTATGCTTACTGAATCGAATATAATCATCAAGCGACACTACACATCGTTCAATTAGGTGTTTCTAGTATTATTTTAAGTGTAACAATGTCTATAAAATCATCTGTCGATTGATTTACTATAACATTACTTTTTCCACATTTACTTAATCTTTACTTATATACTGCTTTTATCGTTGTCAAACATTTATATTTTTTGGAATTTTAATTCTAAGCTGCATTACTCTTATTCATTTTCCTGATTGTGATGCTAACTGCATTATTTCTTATTCTTTTGATTGTGATGAAAGTTTTATAACGTTGTAATTAATCATGCAATAATCAATTAATTCTATTTAGTGTCACTCATAACAACGTTCAATGCAGTTTTCATTAGATGTCTAATATATATCATTAGGAAATTAATCATAATCTGAATTATTCTTAGCCACTGTCGATTGAAATGACGCATTAAAAACTATCCTTCATGAATTTAAATATAACGATCGCATCTCTATTTCTAATTTTACGAATAAACCGAAATACCCATTCGAGCAAATCTAAACTTTCCACTAAAAGCTCCAACAGCAATAATCAAAAACTTAATATTCCCCACTCACCAGAATCAATAAACGTAACAACCAACTTCGCTCTCGAAAGCAAAATCAATTCCATCGATCCCCCATAGTTCCGGAACTTCGAAATACCATTTCCAACGAGAAGAATCCCCAATTCATATAATATCTGAAGCTTGTAAAGTATCCCATTATAAGCAGCGCCATTCGCCGGGCGCAATTGCTCGGAAACTCGAGGGGCCTACATATACAAACAATTAGAGTAAATTACTCGCGCCCGGCGTCATTATCGTTATGATTTCCCGCTCCTGCTGCTGCGCCGGGACGATGATTCGATAATGGGATTGCCGGCCGATGATCAGCGCGAATTCATACTCGCCCTCGCGACGTTATAAAATTATGAGCTTAAAGTGAGCGCGCGCGCGCGCTGCTCGATGACCCAATTATCGCGGGCCGAGAGCGGAATAATTTTCGAGCGGCCGAATCGATGAGCCGCGACGGTTTGGATTCAATATCGTAAAAGGTTAATGCGAGATCGGGGAATGGAAGAGTTTGGACTTTTCTATGCTCGAGCGATGAAAGTTGATGGGGGTGATGTAGTAGAGATAGTTTAAATCCGGAGTTGTGGGTTTGCTCTGGGGTATGATTTCATAGAATTTGATAATGTTTTATAGAATTTTTTATTTTACAATAAAATTTTTAGCTACCTAGTAATATATATTTTAATCAAAATTTTACCACTACTTCATTTTGAAGCAAAACTGCTTAACCCACTTGCTTTGCATAATTTAGTCGAAATATTTTCGCCCACCTGACTTCAACAACATTTTCATCTCTCCCGGGGCATTTGCAAAATTTTCCTCGATACACAAGGCAAATATCGAAGCCGCGGTGCCATAAAAAGAAGCGGTCCTCGAATTTGAATAATCCGCAGCGCGCCACAAATATTCTCAACTCGACTCGACAGAAAAAGCGCCTTTAATGCCACGGGCGTCAGCGCGCGAACTTTTCGACTATCGGACGTCTTTTATTGCGGCGCGCGCGTTGCATTTTGCCCTCTCTTCGAAGTTCATAACTCATGCGTCGTGCGCGCATGACTCGAGCGTGTATATATCATGGGACACTTCAATGGCTGCTCCGCGAGAAACAAAGGCCCTTTGTTATTTTTTTTCTTTTTTTTTTTATGGAGCGTGAGTATCGATGGGGCGCGGTGATTTACATTTTAATGGGCGTAAAGTTTATAAAGCTTGCGCGAATCAACGAAAACGTTATTACGGGGTGATTTATCCGATCGTTATGCTCGATCATCCGAATAGCGTTTCGAGTTAATCGTTAAATTTGTAATGTCCTTTAACAAACAATTTAAATGTTAATGGTACTCAAGTAATATAATGAAATAATATTCCCATAATTTTAATTATAGTAAGTATAGCTGTAATCCTGATGTAACTCATACTTTTGTAAAGTAAAATTAAATAATGGTCTAAATGTAAGTAATGTGGAACATAGTAGTATGAATTACATCTTATTTGCGCCCTTGTAGTTACATTAGCATAATCGACATTCGCATTAAACATGCAGTATCATTCATTCAGGAAATTAGGACTGTTCAATTAAGTATCTGCAAATAGACACTTATATTCTTAAAGTAGCATGACTATGAAAAATTTCTTCCCCTATTCAATACGAATAAGACAATCAAGTAGATTAGAAAGAATTGCAATCTTTTGAGGTGTCATTCAATTTCTTTTTTAATTAAGAATTCCTTCAATAAAGTTGCTTTTTGTAAGTTTACTTTTAAAGCTTGCAGTAAAATATTTAACAAAATAAAGATTGACAGCAAACTTCTTTTAAATTATTAAAAAAATTCTTTTTACTACCTTACAGGAATTTTCATAGTTGACGCAAGACAAATATTACGAAGAAAGAGATGCTTACCTGAAACAGAAAGAAAAATAAATAATTACTTTACTACTTCAAATTATTTTACTCCTTACAAAGAAAATGTACTATTTACTGTCCCATTTTAATAACTTAACCATAAGTGAATGACGTAAAGTTTTATATATTTTTACACATATTAGTGCTAAGATATATTTATAGTAACAGCTAAAATGAATAAAAGAGAAATTACAAATAGCTACGGGTATAAAAGAACTTCACTACGCACTAACTCGACCATCCCCCTTAAAATCAGTCACACCCCGCTCATTAAAACTAATTTTGTCCATTTCAAACGCCCCAATAAAATCTCCTAGAATCCAGCGCCTTGTCCTCCTCACCACCCCTCACGAAAACTCTATAAAACGTTCAGCAAAGTAGCCTTTACCAGCCGTCATCCAAGCGTCTCCCACCCTCTCAAATAACAGACTCCGCGATCCACTTCCCAAGGACGATGACGACCAGAAAACGTTCCTCTCTCAAGCGTACGAGCTCCTAATGAGTTTCTCTAATTTTCGGGCTCCGCCGGAATAAAGTCTTTTATGGTCCATATAACGCGCGCGTCTCCGGCGATACCTCATTTCTCGCGACCAAGTGGAAAGCGAAGTTGGACGGCGAAACTTGCCGGTTAATCGTCTTTTATGGACGGATGAACGAGGGAGTGATTTTATTGTGGGAGTTAGAGGTGTGCTAATTAATGAGCTATGCTTTTTGGAATGTAGAATGAATCCGGGTTTATCGGGGCTTTTGTAATAAAATTTTAATTCTGATTGAATGTCGGCTTTTGTTTGCAGTACTGGATTTAGGGGGATGGATTTGTATGGCTTTTATAATTGTTGTTTGTGATTTTACGAGGTTATAAATTTTAATTTTAATTAGCGAAAAAATGGGTATAAATTAAATAGCAGTACCGTTGAAAAATAAATATTTTTATTTATTGATTTAAGCGTAAAAATTTTATTACTGTAAAACATCGTTACATTTTTTTAAATAAAAAGTAACAGCAAAATATCTTTTAATTAATGGCTCATATCGAATAATTTATCATTACAAACCTACCGTACAGTTTTATCTCATTACCCATCACACCCAGATACCATCTACCTCGTCACATCATTACAGAACTTTCAAATTAACAACCCGCACCGATGACACGCGATAAATATTCCATAAATTAAAACCAAATAAACCTACCCACACCGCAACATCGATACGCACCCGATCGATTAAGTACCTGTTAATTCATAACTCTTTGCACGCAAGATCATCACAGATAAAATCTTCCCAGGCCTCCTTTCGCTATTTACTTTGTCTCTGAAAATTTTTCCAAGCTGCTCGCGTGCCGCGAGATCGTCGGAAGTCGGCGAAAGTTCAAGCCACTGCCGGCTAGTTAGTGCCGGGAAGTTGGCCGCTGCTGGCTCCTATTGCTACACGCCCACTTACAATGAGGTCCATTGTTCTGCCGGCCGAGCGTTGAAATGATCAAGCAAGTGAAGTTTGTCGCATGGGGAGACGGGGTGGGAGGAAAGTTTAATTGTAAGGGAAGGGCTTTGGGTTTGAGTTGACGAGTCAATATTTGCTTAGGATGCCCAATGAGGCGATACGGAAATTTGATAATTGATTCTTTTGCGATGTTTATTTTGACGCTTTCTGTCTAATGAGGATATTTTAAAATTGAAATTGTAAAATGTGCTAGAAAGCTAGGTGAATACAGGCGTGTACGCCTTAAGTAGAATAAGGCCGTGTTTGTACAGACGGCCGAAGCATTACGCAACCCATCTCTCATTAAGCCAACATCAGTGCACGAACGACGTGAAAGACTATGCCTCAACTTACATTAACTCTCTTACTTAAAAAAGCATCAAAACAATATTTTCCGTAAATGCGTTCTAAGCATATACTCTTGATTTCAACCGACCCAATTACCAGCCGCAACACGCTCTGAAATTCAAACTTCAATTACGGCTGCCCATATTACCGAGCTCCCTCGATCGTGACTAATTGACTTAGCGATCGATCTCGCTCTCTCCCTCTCTTTCTCTCTAGAGCCGGCTTCGTGCGAGCGACAGCGTATCTCTCTCTCTCGATGTCGCTTGAGAGGCCTGCGGAACGTTGACGGAGCCGGCCGTGTGCGTTTATATGGAGATTTTGGGGCGAGCTGCGCGCGCGCTCGATTTGGATGCGCGAATTTTAAGTCGAGGGGTGGCTGGTCTGTAGGTGGTTGAGACGCTCGAGTGGTCTGAAGTGCGAGATGGTGGTTACTGGCGTTTTGGGTTTGAGTGAGTGCTGGAGAACTGGGTGGGATGGTGTGATGGAATAATGCAGAGATGCATCCTTCAGCTTGATGATTTATTAGTGGAGTATGCTTGACTGCATAAATAATAATGCATCATGTTTTTTTTTTTGTGGTGAGCGATTTCGAACGGACTTTATTTAGTCAACTAAAGACTCGTTATGTATTTCGAGAAAATTAGTACGGCAATGAGATGATGGGGTGACTTACTGGTTTATTTATAAACTGACTCGAAAATCGATGTAACACATGTAAAACGTCGGTGATTTGAATAAATTTTAATAGTTAGGTGTTATCCAGTGAGTCTTTTTTATTGATGGCTTTTTTATTTATAAAATCACTGTTACATGGTAAAATATAAGGTTTCGAAATTAAAAAGGCAGTTCAAGTATTCTATTTCATATGGAAATCAAAAATAACATTGTTAGGTTCTATTTCAATCCAACAAAACTATCAGCAAAAGAAATGTGTGTAAGAGATAGCTCAAAATGTATATAAAAATACAACAACAAAAAATTACTAATAAAATTCAACTATATTTTATCCTAATTATTTTTAATTGATCTTTTTATTAGATTCAATAACATTTTCTATCAACATTCCTAAAACTTTTTTTCATTATTTTTTAAAAACATTTAAATGAACTTCCTTCAAAAGTTAAAAATCAATTTAAATTACGTTTTTGTAAAATTAATCATCAATTTTATTGGTTGATAATAATGTGTTTATTTTGTTCATGTTAATCAATTTCACAGATTTGTTTTTAATTGCAAAGTTCATTTATCAATATTGAGATATATTTTTCGGATAAAATTTTGTTATTTTTAAATTTTTACTTAAATTTACTTATTATTTAACAAAGATGAAAATTCTGAGTTTAAAAGTTAGTTAATTTAGGTAATTTATACAAATGGGATAATTTAAATATTAAATTTAAATACTAAAATGTACTTATGACAGGTATTCTTTTAATTTGACTTTTATTCTTCTCCTGCATATGTAATAGTCACTTCATTTATAATAACTTAAAAATTCAGTTTTTCGATAATAATTAATCTAAAACACAAGAAAAATATTTCAAGATCAATTAAAACTTATACTTTTCCAATCAAAACTCACGCCCCTTTTAACAACTCTCACCAATAAATCCCTCCAAAAATTTTCATAATAATCCCGCACCACGTCACATCCTTAAATTCAGCCGTCCCATCACAAGACGCAGTCATTACGCTCGATTATTCCGCGCTCGCTCAACTCCCGTGTACATCGTTCCCTGTACACGTCTAGCGAGACGTGCAAACGATCTCCCCTCCGGTGACTTCCCATTTTCAATTTCTCCGGAGGGGGCGAGCCCAGGCATTCGTTGTGTCGCTTTATTTGCATGCAAATTCCTTCGGCGAACCGATAAAGCGATTTTCCTCTCCGTTTCTTTTTGTCCGGTCCGTCGAGGGGGACAGCCGAAGGGAATGGAGATATCAGGAGAAAGTTCGGTTGCTGCGCACGACGGAGGATGTCGGGAGGCTGCGAGACACGAGAGATCAATATGTTTCGATGAAGTTTTTTGGAAGGAAGAAAAGGAATTGAATTTTGAGGGAGGAGGCTTTTTGCTTTAGGTGTTCTTGAAAAGTTTGGAAATTAATAAGAATTTTTTCGAAGAGTTTAAAATTCTTTGTTTTATTAGATAGAGATGATATTATACGCAAGAAAAAAGAAGAAGTAAACAAGATTAAATACACTTTTTTACACACAATATTATTTAAACAAAGTTTTTTTGTCAAATGAAGAGCAAATTTGATCGGAAGAGAAAATTTTATTCTGAATATTTAATTAAAAATAGCAATTTCATTAAATTCAAAAAAGTCTCCGACTATGATTAAAATTTCTTTTTTAATCAAGAAACGAACCCCGACTATTTGCCAGCCCCAGATAATTCTCATTCTTTTTTCCATCCACCACAAACTGAACACTTTCGAGTCAGCAATGATCACCGACCTCAGCAGAAATTCACGGGCCGCGCGATTCACTTCTAATGGTGTTTCCACGTCCCCCTCCTGAAAGGGCAAACAGCTCGTTGACTACGTCGCATGTGTAATTCGAGACTGGAAATTCGGCAAACCTCCTCCAGATCGAGCCGAAGACGATGTTCGATCGAAGAAACTTCGAGGCTCTTGTGTGGCCATTGTTTCGACGCGCTCGGCTCTGTGCCGCGTGAAATGGAGGGTAAGTGTTATAGATTTTCGGTGTTTAATGGAGCTGATTACGAGTTGCCCGGGGGCTTCGGGAGAAAAACAGAGAGGGCATCGGTCAAAGGTGAAAATGGGTAGGATGATCAATGGTGTTGTGAAGGTGGGAATTAGAGAAGATTTGTTAAAGGTATTATGAGATTGAAGGTGGAATTAATTGTTCAAATAAAAGGAATTTATTTTCGGACTGATTCTGTGGGTTATGGAATAACCTAATTTTTTATACGTTCGCTTACTTAACGATAGTGAATTGAATACATTTAGCTAATTTAGAAATATAAAACGAAATTTAAAAAGTAATTGGGTCTACCATTACAAAGAATCAAAATTTAACACTATAGAAAGAATAATTAAATAAATTTATGTTTGCTCATTAGTCACAACGTTGAACAGAAACTGAATTAATTTTTTTAATTAGAGCATCGGTCTTCAAAAGTGACGAAACGTACGATTACCCAAGTAGACTCTGAACAAAGTTCAAATTTCATCCGTTTGTTGGAACACTGCCAGCGAGCGTAGTAGACTTCATTTTTAACTTCAAAAAACTGACTGTATCCAGAGCTTTTATTTTCTTTCCGATCACGAAAGGGTCATGTGTGTCTGATGGACGACATTTTACATCCTCTAGATTTTTTCTCTCAGTCTCTCGCGTGTTCTTGTGTAAGTGTGAATAATTTAATACCTTCAGTCATATTTTAGCTTGATTTATGTGATTTGATACTTCAAAAACTACGGTATAAAAAATGATCAAACATTATTAAAATGAAAAATATTTATCAGTTATACGTAAAAAAATGGTCTTCAATTTTAACTACGAGAATCAAGAATATGATCACTCGAATTTAATTTTTTTTTCAATCGTAACACACGTCCAAGACCAAGAAAATAAACTTTATATCTTTTATGTGCATCTCCTGTTATTGTCTTTTTCTTTCATCCTTTACAACAGATGCCACTTTTACGACTGTTCACTGAACTGTAAATTAACGTCTTATGATAAGAAATATAAAATAACGCTCCGTTTTATTTGTCTTTTCGAAATTCTAAATGGACTTGCTCGCCATATTTCATGTTCCAGTCGAAAACATTTTTCGATCTCCATCCTCGCAAAGACAATATTTCCAGCTAACAATCAAAAACGTCATCCTATATTTCATATTTTTTCAAAATTCACGATCGACTCGACACACTTCGACCCTTTAAGTAACCTCGCGCTCACCCAGATCGCATTGCAGTCCCGCTGGCACGACCTGCATCACCTTCATTTTTCTGCCGAGTTTGATTCGCCCGAAGTATGTCGTACGTTCCTTTTTTTTTTTAAGGCAGCCCTGGTGCTAAACTCGTCTCGTAAATTCCGGCCTGATAATGCCGCGGCTGGAATATTGGGGTGGTAGAGCATCGGGAAGGAAGGAGAGCTCCTTTTTTCTTGCCACTTGTCAACTGAGGGACGCGATACGTCGAGGTAATAAAGGCGCGTATCTCCGGGAAAATATGTACGGGCTCGTGAATTACGGCGCTGTAAAAATCTGCGTGAAAGGGGTGGTTTATTGTCGGATATGCGCTGCGGAAAATTTTTTTTTTGTTGGATATGTTATTAGAACTAGGTGATCAAGGAAACGTTGAGGATTAAGATAGATTCAGTGGCTGACAATTGTTCGAATTTTATTGCTATTATTAAAAATATTTCTATAGAAGAAATAAAACAAAAGAAACCGAATTTTTAGTCACTGAATGTCTTATCTATTATTACTTTGAATCATCCTTTCTATCCATATAAATAAAGTCCTGCACATCTCCGCCATTCGAAAATACCGCACATTCCCAAAACTATTCACATCACACTTACGGTACAACTGTACTTTTAAATAACCTAATTCAATCGAAACAAAAGCTTCCGCCCTACCCTAAGCCCTCTGAAATTGGAAAAATATTCCATGAAAAATCTCGTAATTTCAGCATAGCCCCGTACTTCTCTCCCGGGAAAATAACAAAAACAGCGAGATCTCGTTATTACAGCTCTCATACGCAAGATTTACGAGCTTTATTACTCTCTCCAGCCTGCCTGCTTAACGAGGAATTTCTCGGACAGAACTCGCGTGGTTTTCCATTAAGCGAAGGTCCGCGCGGAATACGCTTTTGTAGATTGCGCGGATCGAGGGCGTTTCAGCGAGGAAATCCATTTGCTAATTGAAGAGTCCTTCTTCGCGGCTAAAAGTCCTGTGATTTTCGGCGCTGATATTGGTGTAGTTGCGTGAGTGGAAGGTAAGGCGAGCTTGTATTAAATTCAATTTGTCGTGGGGTTGTTAGAGGGCTTGTGTTTCGCGTGCGCGTTTCCGTGTGGATATGAAGGAGGGAATGGCTTAGTAGAGTGCTTGATTATACGGAGAGTGGGCTGTGTGATTTTTGGTTTTTAAGGGAATTTTGTCGAGATTTTAGGATTTTATTTGATTTGATTTTCTACGATTTTAAAATTTTAATAAATATACACAGACCAATAGCTATTTGTCATCAAATTATCAAATAAACAAATTTAAATAACTTTTTTTAAATCGATTTGTTTGTATTAAAGGAATAAATTGGAAAGAAAGAAAAATACAACAAAAATATGTTGGAGGTAACTATTAACAATACATTTCAAAGCCTTTATTAAATTTGTGTTCCATAATATTAATTCATATAAATTCCAGTTATATTAATTTTGAAAATGAAACTATGTCTAGAAGTGTACTTAAATTGAGGTAAAATTTCATAATGCTATCACTTATCCAAATAAATATAATATTTAATAACTTTATTAATTTACTTTGTAAATATACTATTATATCTGTATTAAAGAAAATTTTCCTTTTTAATTGAAAATCTTACAAGCAATGTAAATCATGATTATATAAAAAAAGAAGACCATGTGATATATTAATTAATTTTATTTTATAGACTAAATTAATTAAAAATAATATAACACAGATAAAGTGCAGATCAATACCGAAACAGTAACCAATCTGATGCACTTGGAAACTTTTTATCAGCAACGAATGTTACAGTGTAGATCTTCGTTTTATTTTTACCTAGTATCAAGAACTATTTAAAATCCGCGTTCGAAACTTCGATCTTTCAACTCGTAAGGAACGAGTAAAACTTTTAATGATGTTTTTTGATGTATTCCGGGCAATGTTACGCTTTTCTCCTGCTATTGTTCGACGTAGATTTTCTTCGAGGATTGCGTTTATCTAGATAATGAGTCTTTGAAATTATTTCCTCCCAAAAGTTTCGTTTCGCAACAATAGTAAAAATAAAAATTAAATACATAAATAAATAAAGGAACCAAATTTAACCGTAAATTTTAAATACTCGCATTTTAACAAAATTAGTCGAACAATATCGAAATCCCAAAAATACAGCATCCGCTCCGCTCACATCTACGGTCTAGCCAGTAAGACAACTCCGGCATTCGTCCCCCAGATAATCTCGAGATAAACTTTCATCCGCATTCTCTCCCCAAAAGCTCCTCCCTCCTCGCGTTCTAGAAGCTAGTTCCTCGACCCCGCGGCGGAACTCGATTTCTCGCTTAATCACCCTGGCGCATGTTTTTCTCCGGCTGTCAGCCGATGCATTTTGCTCCATGCTGCCGGCGACGCTATCCTTATGCCTGCCCCCAGGATAACTATTAGCCCCGTCCCCGTAATAACGGGGCTTTCTCAGGGCTGGGGTAGGGGTGGATGTAGAGAAGGTTTAGAGCGAGAGTTTAAGTGACTGGAATTTGACGTTTTAATGGGGGAATAGTGGATTTGGGTGAATGAATTAAATGAGTTTGATGATGACTAGTGAATAAAGAGGGGCTCTTGGAGCTGCCTCTCAGGCTTCGTCTACATTCATGACTCTTATACTTGCCTTCGAGGCGCTATTGCGGAGTTTTAGATATTAAACTTTGATGAAGAGTGAAAGTTTATTCTCGTAGAATGTTAAATTATTTCTTCTATTACAGTTTTTGTTTTAGATTTTGTGTAATATCGAAAATATAAATTTTCTCATAAAAGTACAAGTATTATTTTGTGGCAAAAATTTATTAAGTTTATTTGGTACATTAAAAGCATTATTTATTAATATTTTTCAAATTCCCAATAATGCACAAAACGAAATCCCACCAAAAACTTTGCTCTATTATGCTTTTCAGCAAAATTAATAGCTTTAATAGCGCTGAGCAAGTTTTCGGATTTCGCAATATAGCCTTTGCAATCGCATTATATTATACTTGCTAATGGGTCGCACTTTCACGTCCAGCTCGTCTATATATTTTCGCTGTTCAGCTATTTTAATGAGCCCGCGTCTATTGGACGCTACGCGTATAATCCTAAGCTATTTATCTATGAATTATGAGCGCTCACGCCTCTAGCTTCGTATAAAAGCGACGCGCAATCTTCCCTCTTCAAATCCCAAGATTGCAGCTCTCTCTCGGAAAAAGCAGCGCGCGCCCCCGCGTGTCCATTATAATCTTAATAACGCAGCTGCCATCATTTTGTATAAATATGTACTATTTATACGGACTAAGAGCTAGAGAGTGAGTATTTGCGCTTAAGGCTTCTCTCTGCCTTTTATTAAATTTGATAATCGCCTTTCTGGCTTGAAGCTCGGCGTTTACCTTGCCTCCACGAATCTGGAAAAAGTCAGAGCTGGAGAAAGGTGGGTATGATTCTGGATGGATTTTAATATCCAAGAAGGAATAGTTTTGGTGTTTAATGCACAGTGATATGAGATGCGCTGTTATAATGGGTGGAGAGAAAATAGAGAAATGATAATAACGGCGACTCCTTGACCTATGTTTAGCGATATATTTTATTATACTAATTGGCTTTGCTATCGTCACGTAATTTTTTGCTTCGCTTCGGAGAGCTTATTTCTCTTTAATTATCTAGGCGTCTAGTGACCTTAATTATTATTGTAGAAGAAATCATAAAAATATTGTTTTACTAAATAATAAAGAAATAATAAAGCTAAGAGGCATTGGAAAATGTATAAATAAGCGAGTGTTTCAGAGATTTAACAATCTCTATTTTGACTTATCTTTCTAAAAAGTATTTTCTCGCACTTTAAATAAAATATTTATAAAACGAAATTTTTTAAATATAAATTAGTATTTTATAAAAATAGCTTTTAATAACTATTTCATTTATTAAAAGCTATTTCAGTTTAATATGGTGTGAATAATGCAATAACACACCTACTTATTTTTAGCAAAGTGCTTCTTTTTTCATGCCTCCTTAGTCTCTGGAAGATATTTTTAATTCGAAACATTACGCCTTTACGTTCTAATTGTATCTTTAATTGACATTTTCTTTGCATTAAAAGATGCACTTTTATATTAGAGTCTAAGTTTTTGTGATTAATATTTCAGATTTAAAGGGTAATTTTTGTGATATATTTATATATTAATGATATTATATGCGTTTACATAATGTATAAAGAGTGACCCAGATAGTTACACATTTAATTTGATGTTCATAAATAAACTTTGCTATTGATTTTTTTTTAACATTAAAAGAATTTTTTGACTTTTCGTCGAATAACCAGGTCAATTTACACTAAAATAATGAACTTTTTCTGTTTCAATTAACATTGTATTCATCAATAATTATATTTGTGTCGCTTATTTGCGAGTGACTCTATTCGTTTTCAAGAGATGACGTACGTAAGATAATTAATTACATCTTACAGTGTAAATTAATACTGTGACTGATTGAAGCTATTTAGCGAAAACTAGAGGAAAACAAATAAATTTCAACTTCACTTGTGTTATAAAGTGATAAAGTTGTTTCAAGGCAAGTGCTCTGTAATCTAATATATATAATAGATTTATAAATATAAGAGACTGTTCTTAAGAGTTTCAAACAAACAAATTTCTGTAAAAACCCTCACAGTCCAAATCACAAAAATACTTTTTACACTAAACTTATCATGCAAACTTACGACTATTGTGATAATACCGCATAGCACTAGGTACCTAAAAGCGCACTGGTAGAATGCATAATACGCCCTCTCTCCCTTCCTCTCTCCACTCTCCCCCTCCCTCTCCCTTTCTCTAACTTCACGTGCAAAAAGAACAAGAGCGGACACGATTAATTCATTCAGCCTCATTCGCGTGATCGAGGAAGACATTAAAGTCCTCCGGCGACAGCGGCGGCCTTATCTTTGGCGGAATTGAACGGGAGGCATTGTTGCACGCAATCCGCGCGGCGTCTTCGCGTGTCCGGTTTTGCGCGAAAAAAAGAGGGCTATGACTTGCTCTTTTTCATTGCATTATTCATTCGGGCGCCGAGGGGGTGAATTTATCGCCGGGGATGTTTAAACCGGTCGGCCGGGCTCTGAATTTCAGGAGGACTGTAGCTATTTGGGTGAATTGATTGTGAGGTTTCAACTACTGAAATTTCATTGGGATCGTTAAGGGTTCTTATTGACGGCAGGGTTGAGTTTGATGGGATGGTGAATATTAATTAATTGTTTGTTAGTGATTAACTTTTATAGCGAGGCTGCTGTTGAGATTGATTATGTAAAATTAATTATCAACAGCTATACGCGCATATTTTACTGAATAATGGATGGGGAATAAAGTTGAGCATGTGTACTGTACAATTGGTCAAGAATATAATTATCTTACCAAGGTTAAGCTCATAATTTAGATATCATTATTAAAAAATTAGTTATATGACAAATTAGTAAAATTGATCACCTCAATTTGCTTTTCATTGAAGCCTATCATATAAAATAGCAAGGATCTTCAATTAAATTTATAGGTTAATCTGTATGTTTAGAGATTATATTAGATAACAAGCTATCCTACTTAACTAGCTCAAAAAATTTTTTAAGGCCACGAATCAATGTTTTTTTGACACTTGGGCCATACAAACTCGATAGAACCTTAGGTGGCTTTGTATTTTTAAATATACCAGAAAGCATTACCAAAAGTTTCAGTAAAATTAGTGACCTACAAATCTGATACTCTCCTAGTCAGTTAAATCCATCAAGACCATTAAGGACGTAACAGGAAACTGTTTGAATCAATGTGCAGTATTAATTCCTAATTAACGTAACCAAAATTCTTAATAAGGAAAACTAATATAAACTTTTGATCGTAATACTGCGAGAAATAAAGTTTCTTTTGTCTTCCTCTTATGCTGCGTTACTTTTGATGATTCGACTCTGCAACATTTTCTAGGTTGCGTTGAGTTTTACGCAGAAGATAGCTTATCTGGAAAACTTTCAAAACGTTGAACTTTACGAGAAAGAAAAGGAAGCAAAGATTTTTACAAAATCAAGTTAGAAGTTTGAGTAACAACATATAAATAATGGTAGACAGGTTATCTAATAAAAAATTTGATTAAAAAAAAAACAGATTCTATTTTATATTTATTTTTACACCTTAGACTTTTTTATCTAGTGTTTCCACTTTCTATGGTGGATTTTTCTTTAAAAAACTTTTCATAGTTATTTATTAAAGATTTATATTAGTTTAAACAAATATTGAATCAGTATATATTACGTATTTTTAAAGTATTGTCAAGATTGTATTCAAAGAAAATTCATATTTATTTCGGTGGAAAACCCTAATAAGAGAGAGAAAGAGAGAAAGAGAGAGAGAGAGAGAGATGTAGAAAGTCGTGCAAAGTATAAAGGTTTGGAAAATCGACATCACATAATGAAATACGTGCAGTCTCTCCCATTTTTATGAGGTCGGAAGAAGATAGTGTCTCTTAATAAGCACATGCTCACATGTACACACATACACACTTACACGTATATGTACACACATACACTCACACACTTACGCAGGGCTTGCGTGCCAGTGACAGAAGTAAGGAAGGTGCGTATACGATCGTAAAGCTTGGTACGAGGCTGTCGTTAATGAAAAGCAGAATAATCATTCCAATACAAATAATCGAATTGATACGTATAAATTATATTTATACAAATAAATATTAATGGATAATATCGTGCGTTAAAACTAAACGATATACGTTTTCATCCTTATTTTAACATACACAAACAAGCCGTATTTTTTGCCTTAACTAAAGTGGCGGTCGAGAAAGGGAGATAAATGGGTAGCACAAAAAAGCACACCGAAACACTCAGACCGTACAAAGGGTAATTACGTTCGCGAGCGCGCGTCCGGTGAAATTCAAGAAAACTGCTGTTGGCGGTGGCGCGTGCAAGGAGTAAAATAAGAGTGTCGATTGTGTGGCTGCCCTTCGAGAGTCACGCTTACTTCCTGCCTTTGAATATATTTTATTACATCTAATACTTATATATTTTGCAGATGTCTTAAGAGTTGCATGATGATGTAAAGATAGGGTTTATTGCAATTGATAAAGAACATCTTGATTCAGTTAGGTGTGTGGTTTTATAAAAAATTATGTAATGTTTTTAATGTTATTTATTAATTATTTACCAGAGTAAAATTAATTTTAAGCTGAACCGGAGTCATATACTAAGATCGTACCGCATACTTCATAAGTATTTGTATATTATATATAGTGGAGAACTATTTGAACTATTATGAAAGTTATGAGAGTGTACGTGTTGTGGGACTGAGAACATTACTGCCTTGTGTACTAGTTAATTTTCTCTTGCAGCACTAACTGCAGTCTAAAGTTTTTATATTGATGCTCAAAATATGCCAATCAATAATTATTTGTTGATAATATATTATTTATTAAAACAAATTTATTTTGCAATCCTGACTTATTTTATAAATTCTGCAATTTTTAAGAGCTTTTTATTCTAATTGCCAATATATTTGATAAAAATGTAATGAAATAAAATTTTTATAAACAATAGATTCTACACTTTAAATTTAGAAATTACAACACATTTAAATTTAAATATATTTGAAGATTAGAAATTTAATTTTAATACAAAAAAAGATCGCACCACTTTTGTTTATCTTCTGACACAAACCCAAAATTCTAGCGTTAAGAAGAGATAATTTCCATACTTTCACTACATACGCAGTCGGAATCAATCCCTGTTTTCATTATTTCCACATGCGCAGTTCTCAGAAATTGGCAAAGCTTGGTACTATTGCTATCCTTGAGCTTCTCCCTCTATTGTAACCCTTTATCTCTCTCTCCCTTTTACCCTTCGACGCTCGATAACCCATAAGCGCGCCACTAACGATTTTACTCGTAGATAGGTATCTTTCTCTCTTTCTTCATCCTGCGCGTATGCTGAAGCGATTTGTCTTCAATCACGGACAAATTGCTTTTGCGGCTGGACGCACCGGTGACACACAAACCGATCGAAGCCGAAAAAAAGAGGATTTTAGTCTCCTGGGAACAGGCGATATACCTCGAGAACGATGCCCGACCGAAGTGAGAGTGAAGAATGAGTTTTTTCTCTCGTTATTTCCAACTTCGCGGACACTTTTTCCATTAGTCTATGATGAATTCGATTTGCCGATGAGTTTTCGAGGAATTTGTTTTGTTTTTTGTATGTAATGTTATCAAGAAACAAATATTTTTGTTTAGTTATGTTTTGGTTAGATAATGGTGAAAAAATTAATAAAGTTTTACTGAGGTGTTTTGGTTTTCAAATATGTTCAAATAAGAATAATAGGTTTCAAATACGTTCAAAATAAAGTTTTCTTTTTCGACAGTCATTTTGTATCGATACTGTACATATATAATCAACGGGTTTGGTTATTTGAAGAAAACATGAACACATTCGTTATAAAGGGTAGTTCATACTGTTTTTATAAGTGTTTTTTGATATGTTATAAATATTAACAGTGTAAAATTAAAAATTAGCTTTTAAGAAATTTGTTGACACATATTGAATTTCTTTGTTGACAACACAAAAGTGACACACTTGTATTTAGTAAAAGATATAATTTGATTTATTTTTAATAATCATATTATGCTGTTAATTTTATATAATCGCATAAGGTTTTGCTTTTTTAGTATAATTACTAAGAAAATTACAGCTTACATAAGTAAGTACAAGATTCTTTTAAGTCAGGAATAGAGCATTAATAAAAATAAAGAATTAAGAATTTATTTACTACTAAAGGCTTAATCCCTTTTTTATATTAACTAAAACTAATTTTGTTATTCCAAAATAGTCAGTGAACTAAAACGAGAAAAAAAAACATTGCTCCAACTTCACTTTTTCTCCGTTAGTGAACGTAGTAACCTTAATCTGTCAATTTCAGGCCGATAAGTAACTTTTCTATTTTCGCGGTAACAAAAATTTCATTTGGTTTAAAAAAAAATTGCATTTTTGGATTATAGCACGAGTAAGAAGCCATTAAAAGAAACGTGATGAAAAAAGTAACGATCGCCGCTCCTGCAGCCGCTCTCGTTACCTTTGTCTTTACGACTCTTACAATTTTTTAATATTATTGAAGAAGTACAGGTGCAGTTCGGCACGCTGAAGGTCGCGCTTACACGCGTATAGTGGGAGCAGTTGTAAAATTTTTACTGCACATGACAATGCGATGTAAAAGAGGAAAGTAACGATGGACAACATTTGTAGTTGGAAGTGACGAGGTATCCTCTCGTATCTGAATAAAATAACTTGTATACGGCGAGCCATGAGAAGGAATTGTGTCATGAGTCTTGGAATACGAGGAGCATAAAGCGCGGAAGCTGGGATTAAAATTTTTAATGAATAAACATGAGATTATTCTGAAACAGTTTAAGTAGAAAGTATGCGCACCTGTGCCAGATGAAATTGTAGAACAATGTATTTTGTTTCAGATTTTTTTGATATTGTTTTTTTTTTTATTCTGACTAACGGAAATGAAATTAGCCTTTTTATGTTATTGTTTGTTTTTCATGTTTTTATTCTCGAAATGTAATTAAGTTGTGTGTATAGTAAGATATGTATCTGGATGTAGTAAGAGCATTACTGCGCTGGACAGCTGGCTAACGGAGATTTTAATTTTGATTTGTTAAAATATTTTATTTTAAAAATTGCACGAAAATAACATATGATATAATTTCATTGTGTATTATTATCATGTGAATTATATTGCATTCTTCTATATATTTATAAGGCTGTGTAGTTATATTACGATAATTTAATGTTAATGTTAGTACAAATTTTTTCAGATATATTTAATTGTACAAAAATAATAGTAATTCCACTATATTTTTACATGCGAAAAACAAGAAATAATAGCAAATCGTGAATTTAAGACGATTATTATAATTTTATCCGGATGTTGTTTACATAAGAAAAATAACTGTACCTGCACAATATTTATGTACATAATTATTATGGTTAAATATATGAAAAATAAATAAATAAAAGAAAGTGTTGATAAATAACTGTCACAGTTAATTTATTGTCAATTTCCAGTAAAATAAGTAAATAGGAACGTTGAATACGTAATTCAATATAACACTGCAAAGGATAAACGAACTGCATTCATAAGTAGAAAAATCCGAACACAGTCAGCCGAGAATCAATATTCAAGAAAATACTATAATATTTCAATCTTATTTAATAATTAAATAATTAATCAAGTAATTACGGTGAAAAACAATTCTTAACTATTGTTTGTTAAAAGATTGTCAACTGTCCAGAGTTTCAATTATCAAAAGAAAATTACATTTACACTCTTATCTCACTCGTCAACCCTACGATGTTTACTAAACTTCCAGTGTAGTAACTTTTCGTGCTCATTTAATTTCATTCGCTAATAAACAAATTTATATCCTGTCCATTTATCTCGGCACGAGGATGAACTTTCCGTAGGTTCTACTGATGTCGCCTCGCGTAAAGTTTGCATTTTACCCAGGCACTAAAATAATTTTAACGCCTAATAAGGTCCACGCCAAGTGCAGCCGCGCGCTATCAAAAGTGAGTCTCTCCGCTGCGCGTCACAATCGTGACAATCGTGACAATCATGTTGTGAAAAGCACTCGGCAAGAAGCTGCGAACCAACGACCGCGCACGTTTATGAAATATAAACTGTGATAGCGATAAGAACGGTAATTTTTTACTGAAGCAGATTTTTATGTATTATTTTTAAAATGTTTCACTTAAAGTAACTACTATTGTGATTTCATGAAAGTATTTCTTTAAATTTCAATAAATATATTTAATATTAATTCAAAATTTTGTTTTTCTAAATCCTTTTAAAAGCAGTTACTCAACATCAAGTTCAGACACTAAATTAAAACATCAACATAAGCTTGCCTCGATATTTCATCGCATCAAACGTTTCCATTCTCTCCTATCCATCTAAAACCTAAAAGAACAGCGCAGAGCCCGCATCTACTCACATCATGCGTCTAATCTCCTCATCCTCCGGCGGAGCGCCTCTTGCACCCTCGTCGGCGCTAGCACCATAATCGGCGCACCCTGGCAAATCAATTCTCCATCATCGATTCACTCCACGCAAAAAACAAGGCAATCAAAAAAACCAACGACCTCGCACCAAAGTCTCCGAGCACGAAAATAAAAAAAAAAGGAAAATCCAAAAAGAAAGCTAACCACCGTTCAAAAAGAATAACAACAATCGCACATGCGTGTGTGTATAATAACTCTTGGGGAGAGCGAGCGAGCGGGCGAGAAAGAGCGCCGCTAGGGGTTGCAGCGTGTCGGGGCGCGGACTGAACGCGCGCGCGATCCGCACCCGCCTCGGAATGCCGCCGCCGCTCTGGCCTCCCTCTCTCTTCCTTGCTGAGCTGACGGCCGCGCCACCTTCTCTCTATCGTTGCGAGAGAGAGAGACAGAGAGAGAGAGAGAGAGGGAGAGAGCAGATGGGAGGAAAGAAGGCACGAGGCGATGCTGAAGGGTGAAAGGACTTTTTGTTGGCTGGCTAGCGATTTTTTAGCGTTGGAGTAATTGTATTGAGGTGTTTGCTGGCTGCGGCTTTGTCGATTGATGTTGTTTTTTTTTAGGAGGAAAGGTTCGTTACTTTTCTGACCGCAAATTTTGTTTTCGTAAAAAGTTATATTACGCATAATTTCTTATTTCTTCTCTAAGTTTTGACATATTTTATAAAAATTTATTTAAATAGAAGTAAATTTAATCCTTAACTGTTATGATAATTGATATCAACTTTAATTTATATTCATTTTGATTTCTAATTATTTCTAAACATGATATGATTCACTTTAACTAGTTTTAATTTTCCCTCTGTTCCATGAATTCTTAAACTTTTGTAATGATGGTAAAAGTTTTACAATTTATGCATTTTATATATTCCAACTTTAATTTACTTTTTTAATGCATTCTTTTTAGACATTTATTATTACATGACATATTTAAATTCACTTTATTTTAATACTTCTTTTTAAAATAAGAAGATTGAAGTTAGTAAGACATTTGAGAATTTTTATATTGAATACTTTATAATTGGATATAACAATAACAATAATATAATATAATAATAATATTATAAAGAGGAAAATTTTAATTTAAAACTTAATTTGTAACATCTTTGTAGAAGCAAAATCTTTTTCCCTCTTTCATTTAACGAGCTGGATTGAAACCGCTTATATATGCCTATATGTAGATGCTTGAAATAAGCTATTTCGTTATAGCTGCATTGTATAGCAACAACGAAACATAAAACGTACACATATAGTATGTGTATTAATATCATAACGCTACTAGAAATAACAATTCATAAGCCTTACAATAGCTCATATTACGCTAAATCGGTTTATAGGAATAATAATTTGTTTAAATTTAATGAAATAAAAACTTATTTTTACTTATAATTACTTTATTTGTAAAAGTTAAACCTTTCGATTTTTCAAGATAAAGTTCCTTAATTATTAATTTGCATTTTATATTTAATACCATTCATTGTACAAAAGTGTCTACAAGAAATCAATAGCTCAAACAAAAACAAAGCATTTCTCACTTCAATCATGAGAAAAAGTCGAACCATATACGATACACTCTGAATCTTCTCATTTGATCTCACTCGTCCCCTTATAACTTCGATGTTTATTTACCTTTCCCCATCACTCTATCTTTTTCCCTTATTCTTCTTATCTCTCTTAAGCCTTGAGCTCTTCCGCGATGCTCTTCTATTGCGCCTATCTCTCGTTCAACCAAAAAGCTAAAGGATGAGTGAAATATAAAGAAATTGTGCATTTTTTTTGCTATGGCCAACGCCTGCAATCTTATTCTATAATAGTTTGTGATAGTGTGATTTTTAGATACGATTTATAGATTTTATTTTTACGTAAGAAGTAATTTATCATAAATATTTTTAAGATAAATTAAACGGTTATATACCCTGATAGAAGCTTAACGATAATCTAGCTAATTTACCGCTAATTTTACAAAATTAACGGTAAATTAGCTAGATGACCGTTAAGCTTCTACCAGGGTATTTTCTTTCTTGGTTTTATAGTTTTGTAACTGTATATTAGAAAAGTTTTTAAAGTATTTATTTGTTATACTAGATCATACGATCGCTATGCGATCAGAGATTAGGTTAACTTCGATTAGAATTGTCAACGAAAATAAATACAAAAAAATGAATGCATCTTTCCAGCTAATCAGATTACGAATAAACTGTCAACGATAAAATATACATTAATTTTTTATAAAGGTAACTAGCACATCACGCGCGCCTGTACAGATTTTCATGGTTATCACTAGATCATACGGCCGTAGCACTGCCGAAGATTAGTTTAATAACGGTTAAAATAATCAAAAAAAAGAACGTATTTTCTTAGTCAATCAGGTAACAAATAAACTGTCAACAATAAAATACACATTAATTTTTTATAAATTTTTTATAACATTTAAATCTAACTTTAAATGTTAGTGATAGACAAAATCAGCACGATTGAGTTGCTAACAACCAATCAGAAGCCAAGATATTCTGTCAATAATGCCCGGATATAAAGTAGATAATAATGATTATAAAAAAATTATGTTACAAATAAATAATATAAAAAATGATTAAGTATCAAGATAGTTAGCTAAATAACATTTTGTTAGTAAAAATTATTAATATTTTAATGTTATTGTTTAATAATAGAGATTATATTATTTGAAAGTATCTTAAATTTTTAGAATCTCTATCATTACTCAAAGCTTATTTTTATTTTCATTATAATTTTTATTTGTCATTGTCAGTGTATTACAATTTCCACTTTGAGGCACATATGTAAAGTGATTATGAATATTACGTTGCTGCATTGTAATAGAATTCGATTATAATCTTGTTTAAAGCTTCTGTTCACTTGATTGGATTTAATGTTGCGCAATTATTATTAGATTATTAAATCCTACCTTGATATTGTAAATCTTATGGCCTTATTAAATTTATCACACTTTTAATTTATCAAAACACTCTTATAAATCTTTATAAAATCGAATAAAAGGTAAAATGGAAGTCGCATTTTAGGGACAGAATTCATTTTAATTTGCGAGAAAATTATTTCATTTTCATCACTACCCAGAATTTCACAATCTATTCTCTCTTATGCTAGCATACAATTTGCGCTCTTACATACAAACACACCCTCACTTGCATACGTACCTACAAATTATACATCCATTACCGCTTACATTTAAACATTTATCAACGAATATGTGCATAAAATTAAAGTCAAGCAAAATTTGAATTCTCAAAATTAACTACGCTCTACTCATTCTCCTGCGCATTTCTCGACTCTCTCGTTTATGCTTAGCTCTAACTCTCGATTGAATAGAAACTCGAATTACCCCCAGAAATAAAGAGCGAGCAGATTATCGCAGATGCCGACGTTTTATATTGGGCTCGCTTCCTTAATCCGTGTTTAAGCGCGCTCAGCAGCAGCGCTGGAGTTAAAATCGTTATTGGAAAGCGCGTCTCGTTAAACTGCCCCTACTACTTATATATTGCGGCCCTTGCTCCGTCAGCTAGATAAAGAAGGCAGGAAAGTACTTTTATACGACGAGTTTACGAACGAGATAATCGCTGTGTGTCGCGCATCAGCTGCGTCTTGCCCGCTGGACTTTCCTGGGCCGCTTTCTTTATCTCAAAGAGCGGTGTAGGCCGATTTCGCATACGTGGCCTGGGCGATGGAGGTGTCTGATCGTTTTTAGATTGTTTTTACTGTTGGTGCAGATTCACACGATATTGGTCTAATTGGTCTTAGATTGATAAAATTTCAAAGATGGATATTAGAGTGCATGGTAAAGATCAATTAATTATTATCAGAATGTTTAAAGTCTTTGTTACTTGACTGTAAGATAACTCTTATCAACATACAAGAAATTTTATGAAAAATTGTTGACATTGCGAATAAAAACAATGTTTGATAAATTTTGTAAGTTTCTACTAAAATAATATTATTTTATAATAAGGAATACTATCTACTGCTATTAAGATAAAAAAGAAATTTTTTTATCGAAAAACAAAATAAATAACTTATGGCATTGTTCAAAGTAACAAAGAGACAACAATTTTTTTAAAAATAAAAAAATTGATCAAAATTTATAATCGTAATTAATGGTTATTGCTCAGACAACAATATTGACAAAAATAAAAAATATAATCATAAAAAACACTGTAGAGCAAACATCATAAAAAACATATTTTTCACGGAAAGATTTCATTTACCACCGCAGGTGTACGAACCTTGACCAGTCCTTGACTGTTTATCCAACTCAGGCGAAAGGAGGCAATACTCCCATAACTCGCTATTTTTTCTTCTTTTATGTCACCTAGGCGCAAAGATAAAAAGGTCTTTCGGTTCTGGTGTCCTCCTGGGGACCGTTCGCACGTTTCCCAGGGTCATAAAGTACACTGCGGAACGTTCCGTCTAGCGCATGACGCGAGTTATTTTTGCCACCCGTCTCTGCTTAGTTTATCGCTTTTCGCGCAGATGCAAGCCGAAGGATAGTGCAGGTGCGAAAGAAACGATAAAATTTAAGATTATTTCTATATTTCAGTTCAACCTTTCTAATCAATCATTATTTCTGCATTTTAAACATGGTCATACGAAAATCAAATTTAAAAAATTTATTTTAATATTTGTATACATAAGCATTTTTTATAATGCATTACTTCGTTGTTTGGCAATTTAGATCGACAATTGCTTGTTTGCGTACAATATGCGTCACTGAAAATGACACATCCATCCAATGTAATTGATGAGCCGGTCCCGGGTAATGACAAGCTTAATCCAAGTTCCGTATGCTGGATTTCGGCGGGAGGTAGTCTGAAGTTGGATGACGCCCGCACAGCAAGCTCTCTCTTCCTGTAGACGAAGGCGAAACAGCAGGAAGTTCAAATAGTTTAAATCAAATTGCTTCCCTCCCTGACTTTTCCGTAAGATGTTTGCACGCAGCCCAAGTAATAATTCACTTACAGCATGTTGCGGAATTAACGAGTTGGCGGCCCTGTGATGCGCTTGTAAGTCAGCAAACAAGAATAAGATTTTAATTGCATTAGCATTGAATCGATATTTTGTAACTCTTCGGAATAAAATAAGCATACCATTTATATGTCTTTCGATTTGTATTATTTAAGAAGATGATAATTCAGTTATATTGTAACTCTACTTAAATAGGATAAAAAAGAACAAATGGAACTTGTTTTAATAATCGAATAATTAAATTTTTACATAATTTATGAGTCCTTAATAAAAGCCCCTTCTTTGTTCGCGGAAGTAGAGCGCTCGTTTTGGAGCAAGAGTTTCCAAGGAAAATGCGTGCACGTAACCGTGTTTAAAGCAATACAAATGAATTCGTAATTAGAAATTCCGTACTTAAGCTACAGCGTCGACGAGACAGAGCGTTTCGCGGAAAATGAGGGGTGAATTAATAACGACGTCCAAATCAATGCTGTAGCTCTCCTCGACTTTGCTGTGCACATCGGGAAAACGAATCACGATTTCATTCTTCGCTTTGAATATTCCTTGACATTCATTCTCATCGCTCACTGCGCAAAAGCAAAGGCAAAACTGAATAATATCCGATTGCCGGAGATTATTTGATTGAACCAAATTACTCTTATCCTACTTTTTCTGACGCTACTGCTACCTCTGCAGCTGGCCAGGCTTTTTCGAGCTCGTTACTCAGCTCTCACTTAAATGCTGTATCAAGATTTTTCAATCAGTAGTTACAGATTACGTTCAGGACAAGTGCAAAAAAGAACTTCATTAGGCAAACGAAATTATTCGTGCAAAAAATTTAGTATTGTGGTGGTATAACTATAGTATAGGAAAAGTATGGCAACGAAATATGACTTTGAATATGAAATCATCCGGCCATCACCAAATTTTGATTCTATACTTTGTTCAAACTAAAGTTATACCAACGTCATATTAAAATTTTTACACGGGAAATTAGCACGTACATTATACACGTGTATAACAATCCCTTAATTAAAATACCTCCAATTTTTTAAAAGCATATAAGTGGGCCAATTCCCAGACGGTTCCAGCGAGAGACTCTTTCGGTCCAAATCACACCGCGAGCTGTTAGCTCAGCCTAGCATAAATAAGAAGCAGCTAGGCTCTTTCAGACCGGCAGAGCAGACGTTCGATCGACTGCACTCGTCGGCCCGACGATACAAGCTCCGGTGACTATTTTACCAAATCCGGTTGGCGTGTCTTCCTTACTTTCATTTACCTTGCGGTCGTGATTGCTGAGCTTCTCCGGGTTTCGGTAGTGGTAAGCGTAAGGAAACGTGAATAAAGTTATCTTTATTTTTTTATGTTGGTTTTATTTTACGAATATAGATCATAATGGTGAGTGAAGAAGGAATATTAGTGGGTAATATTCGAATTTTTTTATAGATAACGCGCGAAATTGCCTTCCCTATAAATATTTTAGATTCTTTAATATTTTTTAAACTATCATATCGTAAAAAGAATTTTTATAATAAACTATTATAATTAGGAAGAAGTAGGCTAAAATGTCCGTAAAAGAGAGTAACAGTAAAATTAGTAGTACAACATCCCTTACATAATAAACGTGTTTTATGAAAATTTTGAAATGCATAACACGTTCAGGTACAATGTTCTGAAAATTTAAATAAAACCATTTCGTGCTCAAAACAACGCAGATGAAATTTTTTAAATTTTAATAGGATCAAACAATATTCTATTTCAAGAGTGTGGTAATTTTTAGAAGTTTTTTATGGATCATTTGAGTGCTTGAAAAATAATGCATTAAACATTTTTTATTCAAAAGAATTTTTAGCTAATTAGATTCACTTGCTAGTAATAAATGTTTGTGCTATTACCGTTACTTTTACACTCAATGTAAAAGATTTTTTTAATATAATTTTTTCTCGCTTTTTCGTTTGTAGTAAACTTAAAAATAATGAAAAATAGGATTTCAGCAGAGTACTTACTTTTGGTAAAATTGCATAGATTGAAAGTTACTTATCTTTAATTTTGAGAATATGCAAAAGCAATAATCAAATTTACGAAATAAAGATAAATAGAGAATATGGTAAGTGTTGGTAATATGTTAGAAAGAAAAAAGAGTTATTAATATTAGAGAATATTTCTAATCATTTTATTCATAAATGTCTATACACCTGTAAGCTTAATTTAGTAAAAACATGATATAAATTACATATATAAAGATATTTTATTCAGATCACATAACATTGAAAATTTATATGAATAATCAACCAAAATTTTCAGGTATCTGTAGGAAGAAAATAATTTATAATTTTAACTGGAAAATAATTAGATTACCGAGAAAATCGAATATACTAGCTAATTAAATTGGGAAGCAAACTCGGAATTTGAATAAACAAAACTTTTGTGACATACAAAATACATACCGCCCAGACTAAATAGCGGTTGTAATTACATATTTTTTAAAACATATCAAAATAAAACATGAATCAGTGTAATTTTAAAAATAAATATCAATTAATGAAATTAAATATTTGCAACAGTAAAAAACTATTTTACAACTAGAATCGTGATCACCAAAAAAGATTTGATAAATTTATCAAAATATTCATTGAAAGTCCGGCGAAAACAATATCGTGACTAAGGTGACGAGAGCAAATTTCCGCCAAGTAAGAAAGACAGACAGACAGCGAGCGAGCGAGCGAGCGAAAGAGAGAGAGAGAGAGAGAGAGAGAGAGAGAGAGAGAGAGAGCTTCCTCTTGACCCTTCGGCTCGTCGAAGCTCGCGCACGTCTCAGGCACGTAAGATTCGTCTTCTCCAAGCGATATATTTTTTAGGGCCACGCGAAAGTGCTTCCCGGCTCGGCGTTACACTTTTGTTCGATTCTCGCGCGTTTTGTATGCTGGCCGCCGCGCCAGCTTCGGCTGAGTGGAAAAGCTGGGAGTGTGCAGTGCGCGTAACGTGGAAGGTAAGGTTCAGCTATCTCGGGATTCGCTGGATATGATGGTTTTTCTGAATCAAGAAGTTCTATTAAAGATTGGAAAAAGGAATCAAGAGGAAGGGATTGTTTTACAGTGCGTTGCTGGGTCTTACAAGATAAAGTTTAAGTTTTAGCTCAAGTTAAAGTTTTCCTTGATGAAAAATGTTATGAGTATTTTAAAAAATCGATAATTTAAGTTTCGATAAGTTGAGCCTATTACGTTACTATTTCATCTTTAAAAAATTTAAGAGTAAATGACGTATCTACAAAATGTTATATTAAAAATGTAAAGATTCAGATTAGGTAGTCTGTTGTTCAGGTCTAACTTTTGTTGTAGAATCAATACCTACAGGTCCTTAGTCCTATTTTTGAAAATACTTATAATTAGCTTGTTAATAATATAATCATAAAGGAAAATTAAAAGAAAACAGGCCAAGATCAAATTATTAAAAAAAATTTTTTTAAGTAAAATTATAAATATTTTTAATTGACGAAATATTTTTAATTAACGAAATATTTTAATTAATTTTTAAAAATTAACTGTCTTTGAACGTATTAACATTTTTAACCTTAAATCTTTTAACTCTATTTCAAAGACAATTCCTTACAATCATAATAAATTCAATCCTCTTATTTCAAGTAAAAATGAGAAATTATCTGTTAAACCGTTTAGCAAGGCGAAAGCTACGGCGCGCACATTTCGTAGAAATAATCAAGCTGGATTTGTCAGAAAACTATATATTGTTCGCTGTATTTCAGCTCTAAAATATTACAGATATCTACGACAATTTTATTTCTAAATAAAAAAATAAAAATTACAAAATATTTCATTTAATAAATTTGAAATCATGGTCTTTTTTCCTGAAAACTCTTTTTATTAAAATAAAATAAATTTTGACAAAATGAGTGAATATAGGAATTTTCGTATTTTAGTGACAATCTCTAATAAATGATTGTTACCTCATTAAGTCTTCCAAAAAACCTTTGAAAAAAATTGAAAGGGATATTGAAGCAAGAATAAAGCTTAAAGGAGGCTAAGCAGATTCGGCGGTCTAAGACTCGGTAAAACGGGTAATTAAGTGGTTTCTAATTGGACGACTCCGTAAGAGATAGAAAGCACAGAATACAATTAACGGGAATCGATGATAGACTTCGCAGCCAGCGGAAATAATCTGGGCCACCATATTAATACTCATTCGAAGCTTTCGCGAGGTTGTCGGCTCTTCTCGGTCCTATTTCTTCTCTTCTGGCCATCTTCGACTAACGGGATCTTCCGAGCCGCTCACGTCGAAAATAGCGTAGTCGCGGTATTGTGCCGCCAAGGAGCTTGTCTCTCGCGTCTCTTCAAGTAAATTACGAATCAGGTCATGCTGAAAGAGCTCCTCGATTACTCAGGAAGCTGTAAACTATTGTATTAGAAATTCAGAATCCAGCGAACGTGGCTGATTTTGACGTGGACGCTACTAAATTATTCGTCACTCTGAGATAATGGAAAAGCTATCGATAAAAAGGCCAAAGTTTGTGATTTAATTCAAGGAAAAGTTTGAAAATTTGCGTTTACTTTAAGGTTACGAGTTTAAAATTTGGCATAATAAATGAATGTATAGATTATGTGCAGTCATAGTTGCAATTTTTTAACTTATTTATAAATATATTACTTTAGTCTAAAATTCTAATAAAAAAATGTTAAACTGATTGAAATCTTATATCGGACCATGTGCATGTAATTTATTTATCTCTGTCATATTACATTTATATGAATACTTTATAGTACGTATTATCCTAGTCGAATCAAAAAAATAAAAAAACTCATAAGTGTTTGTATTACGATCATCAGCGAATCATCGATTCTCTCAAAACCTGCATAAACAAAACGCTCGATCTACTTCACAAAAATTCCAGTATCTCTAAAAAACACTATTTTCCAGGAACATCATCGGCCACTCACTAGAAATTCACTTCCAAACTCTCGGCGAGAAAAAAGCGCATTGGCTCTGATTCGCGATCGCGCAAGCGCTCTTGACGTTTTTCTGCCTCAAATAAAGCCCGGTCCCCCCTATCCGCTTCCGCTGATCGAAGCCGTTTCGCTGCGATGGCAGGGCAGGTCAGCTTTCGGTAGCCTGGGGCCGGCAGTTTGCCTCGCGACGTAATGTTGCCGCTGAATGGAGCCGCCGTGTGTATCGCACGTGCACTTGTAGAGAGGTCCTATTGTGCGAGACCAGTCGGAAATATCTGGCCTAGAAATTTTTCCCTCGATCGCTGTTTGAGCTTTTTTTTGACAGTTTCGCTGATCTTCTTGGGGATTGATTTTTCTTCGTCTTATGAGGGAAGAGTTCGAGATGAAGGTATTGATTTTTTGGAGGATGAGGGAATTTAGGGTTCGGAATGACAGATACGAAATAGTATTTTTGATTAAAGAAGTAAAAAACGAGAAATTTTTTAAGTAATTTAAGCTTTTACTAAATAGAACGTTAATTAAACTATAACGGTAGTATTTTAATCTACTTCAAAGAAAATATTTATCTAGCTATTATTCTGACTTATCCGAAACGATTTTTTTTTTTTAAATAAAAGAGGTTTATTCTATGGTATAGTTTCATTTTAATTTTTTAACAAATAATTAGTTTTTCTATTTTAAAATTAAAACTTTCGTATTTTAAAATATATACAATTACATAATATGAAGATATAAACAAGAATAATTGATATTTAAAAATTTCATAAATTAATTAGAATAAGGCTGGGTGAAGAACGAGATCTCTATTGATGTTCTAAAATTGTGTTTAAAATTAGAACTCATATTATTCATGTTTAAAAGTAGAACGATGCAAGTTTGGCTAGACTATCCTTTAAAAACATTATTCATTTTTATTTTAAGATTACTTGAAAAATATTTATTATATAATCTTTAATTATTTTAAATTGTACTGGTTGAAATGAATTACATCAGTTAGTTATTAAAAAATTATTTTAAGATTACTTTTAAAATATTAATTATTTTTATAATAAAAATATCAGACTCTTTTTCGTTTGTATTTGTTGTATCTTTTTTTACTCATGGATTTAGTGATAATAAAAGCATGTATACATGTTTTATAAATTTTGTTTAATAATTTAAAAACAATGTGTTAATATTATCTTAATGTTATGTCAGTATTATTGCAATATTGTAATAAAATTGTTTCAATATTGTAACAATATTGTAATAATATTGTAGCAATATTTTAATAATGTTGTAAAAAAAATATAGTATTTAAAAATTATTTCGTCATTTAAAAATAAAAATCCTATGAAAAAATTTTTACTTATTTTTATATATTACAGCTAATTATGTCAATTTTAGTATATTACACTTTTTTTTTATCCAACTCTGTACATATATTTTTGTTATATTAAATTAATTAAATAAAAGTTACTTTAAGAATAAAAACCTATATTTTAAATTTTTATAAAGATTAAAATGTAGGTTTTAAACTTTTTACTTCCAGATTTCACACTTTGGTGTTAAGAGTTTAAAATAAATACGCAGCAGTAAAATAAAAGCTGAATTTTTGTTTTAAATTTGAATAAATAACGACAGCGTATTTGTTCACCTACATTAAAAGCATTGTAATTCAAAATTCCGATACCTTACAAAGTCAATTTAAAAAATTTAATTTATAACAAAATATCTTCTAAGAAGAAGCAAAAAATTATATTTTCAATTTTAGCTTTTTTTTGTTCATTAATTTATCTTATTATTTTCATTATTTATTATTTTCATTCAAGTAAAAATAATGTTTTAACATGTCATATCATAAAAAATGACATAATACTTTTGAAAACATCGATCAAGTACAAAAATAAGGTAATATGAGCGAACTAATTGCTCTAACAGCACAAAGTGGTTGAATTATCCTCCAATTTCGTGTATGGCTGCTCCACCGCTTGATTGTACAGAATCTTAATTATCTCAATAGCCCGACAAATTCGCGGAATCAGAAGCAATTTTGGCTGTCAAACGGTCGCAGATCGCGTCAAAAGCCGACGACGAAAACAGAACGCGGGTATAGAAATTTAATCCGTTAATTTCAATGCAAATTCAGCGTTGAAGCTCCACTGAATTTATGGTGTTTGTGCAGCATCGAACCTTCGAAGCAACTCGGCAAGCTTCTGGCGATGCTATTACTGGTTTTAATTAAAAATAAAGCCCTGGCAGTTGGAGATACAGCTCGGCGCAGAAGGGAAGGGGATTATGAATTATATTGTTTTGCCGATCTCATCTCCCATTTTTCCCGCGCGGTAAAAGACGTTCGAAGATTAAATTTTTCGCGCCACGAATAGTTCGGATGCCTCTCATTGAATTCCCCGCTTATGCTGCGCAAATTGTTGTAAAGAAATTCGTTTGTAACTGAGAAAGTTAATTTTCTTGGGATAAATTCGCGCGCGGCAGAACAATGCGTAGCTCAAACGAAACTTCGCCCGAGAGGAGGGCAGTGAGAATTTTCACTCTTGTTTTATTCAGCGTCGAGTTTTTGCGCTTTGTGCAGTTTATCGGGTCGGTGCATTGAAATTCAAAAGCTATTTATCGAATATCCGCTGGAAAATTTCGTTGAATTTTGATGTGAGTTATGATATTTTTAATTAAATTTCATTTCATTACAATTTTGATGGAGATTTCGGAGTCCAGTAATGGATAATTATTTAATTACATATTAATTAAATGCTGTATGATAATTAATAATTTTCGCATTGGGGTGAGACATTTGTAAATAATTTACAAATCACGAAGTTACTTTCATTAAATCTTACTCTAACTATTTACAAATAAAATATTAAATTTTGTAATTAAATATCAAAAAAACTACTTTATGTAAGTTCCTTTACACCACAATTAATCGATTAAACATAATTCAACCAATCAGCTTCAAATCCTCTCTAAATAATCTTCCCACAATTAAACTACGCTGCGCAATCAAAGTCAGCCTCGAGTACTTTTAATGAATTCACAATAACACTGCGCGGAATCGCAACTCCACCCCCTCGAGCGGCGTCGCAAACTTGACGCGAACTTCCGCCCGGTGACTCGAAGTTACGCGAGCGCGTGCCTGGTTTATATACACCGTGGGTATGCGTATATTCATCGAAATTCGCTGGCATAATATCCCCACAGAAAGGAAGCGATATCTGCTCTGTGCGTTACGCGCGGTTACAGCTTGGGAAAGATGGATTACTGCGCGTTCGAGATGAAGGCAGGCGTGTTTGGATGTTTTCAGGTAGGAGTTGAAAGTTTTGAAGAAACAAATGAAACTAATTAGAATTTGACACATAATTTTGAAGTGTAACGTAAATGGCTTTTTATGAAATTATAATAGTACATTTCGATACGAGTGTGGAAAGTGGTTATTTTCCTCGTGAGACGTTTTTGAAACATCCGACGAAGCGAAAATCTCCTTCCGCACCATTTTTGAATTGTATTTTATACCACGAGAGTAGAAAAATCATCTTAAAGTTAGGATTTTAAGGATAAAGTGATATAAATTATTGATTCTTTAGTTTAACAATATACTACTATTTATCAATTTCTAATTAACAAAACAGCAGTAATACTAAACAAAAAATTTTTTGTATTCTTTGTCACCAATAGGTAGTAAGCAGTTAATGTAATTTTTTACGTATCATTTTAAAACATTTCCAACTACCTAAAATGGCTATGAGTTGAAAATAACTCTGTGACTCGGGTAATAAATTAAACAAATACCATTACCTCGGTCGAGCCTCAATTAGTAACATTTTCGATACTTACCCTTGCGTCTAGCGCGTGTTAAATAATAGCTTATTCATCATCCGTCTCTTGGCCTCATTACGCCAGGCACCAGTATTGTTTAACAGAAGCCGAAAGTTTAATCTTTGCGCAACTTACATTTTCAGCGATTTCAGCAAAAAGTTTCCAAAGCAGAGAAGTCAGTCGGAAAAGCAAAGGGGGGGGGGGGTTAAGAGGGGTACTTGCTGGAGCGCGGACACGTTGGCTGGTGTGAATAAGTGTAATACCACTCGAATGACTCGTACTTTGGCTTCGCTTAGAGTTATTGCTGCGGACCTCTTATAGCCGTCATAACTTTCTTGTCCTCGGTTCTACGTGAAGGGTACGATGATTTTCAGAGAGGAGATGTGCGCACTCGGCTCGCGATGACAACTGCGAGGCTGGTTTGCGAAATTTCCTGTTCTGGAAATTTGAAAGTTTTAAGGTGGTTCGTGTGTCAAGTGGACCTGTCGTATAAAAATTTATGGAATAATTGGTTCTCTTGTTATAATATTAAATATAACATTATAAGAAAGAAACATTGAGTGACAAAAAAAGAGAAAATGATTTTACTAACTAAATTTTTATTTTTGTAAAAGAAGGTATTGTTGTTGAAACAAAGAGGAAAAAAAAATTTGGCCAATTGATATAAGTAGATATTTTTCTCTCCAAAAATTTTACTAGCATAATGATATAAATAATAGAAAATCATACTCTGTAAAATTGTTATGTTTGCAAAGTCGTCTTTGTATTAAAGCGTACATTAACTATATAATATACGAGTTCTCTTTCATATTTTTTAAATTTTTATATCGGGAAGATCTAAAAAAAATTTTACAAGGAACAAAATCATATTTTCAACATTTAAATTAAATGAAAAACCAAAAAATTCCATATATCGCTTTATATCCATTTTTTACAATTCATTTTGCCACCCAAAATTTTTTTTCTTTTTTTCAGTATCTAATATTCAACATCATAATGTGATAACAGATTATGATATAAACTTTTTCATCCCATCTATCTTTTTTTTATCCAACGTTATCTCTAGGAGTGTGCGCACGATCGTTCACTGCCTTCGCATCAATATTTTTCAGATCATTTCAATATATAGCCATCTAAAATAACTATCCCAAGCCAGAACAAAAACCAGGAGAGAATTCAATTTCTCACAGCGCGCGATTTCATGCAAACCCAGTGGAGACGTTTTGTCCCTAAGTGGGACTCGTGCAAGAAAAGCGCATTTACTCGGCGTCCTTCATTTTTCTTTTTTCCCGGCATTTGCAACTCGAATGCTCGCGCTTTCTCATATAAGCAGTCTACTGAACCGAATATATCTGAACAGAAAAGATTCCTTTTTCTCTCTCTTTCTCTCTCCTCGCGCATGGAGATTGAGTATGATGATCTCTTATCAAACCTTTCATCCATCATGTCTAAATAGTTCAGTAGGTTGAACATGATTGCGACGTCTAGGAAGATTTTATTGTTTGGACGAATGAAAAATTGTCGACTAGCATCTTTTGTTTTACGTCGATTAATTTTTAATATACGCCGTGTACTGGCTCCATACAAATGGATGAATATTTTTAATGATCTGTACATATCACCAGGATCAATAATAATTCAAAGACTATTAATTCTATACATTAGTACTAGAGTGTAATAATTTAGTACTAACAAATATTCCAAACATTTTTTTATTACATAATTTTAAACAAGTTTCTTTTAATCTCAGGATCCAGCCCTGATACTACTAAGCCACCTCCCTCAGTAAAGAACTCTGAGCAATTGTCAAGAGCAATTTTGACACACCTCAAAAATATCCACCCAGACCTTACTCTCTCCAAATTCTCGCGAAAATTTAGCGTCCCGTATCTCCGAATGATTAATGTACCCCGCGGTGCTATTAATATCGATAAGCCCAGACCGAAAAAGAAGCTCCCAGGCCCATTACTTACTTCCAAGCCAGCCGAAAAGTGAGAAGAAAAGGCGGCAGTAAAGTTTTTCCCGCTGGCAGGTGTCGGGCGCGCGCTGCGAGGCGCCCCTGTAATCCCCCGAAGGCACACTTGACTGTTCGAGTGTCTCGGCTGCTGTTACGCGTGTATATATCGATTCATCCGTGCTTGCAGAAGCATCAAACTGCTGAGCTTCGCGATGTTCACGAGGTTAAGAGAGACGCGACGTCGATGAACTCGCTCTCTCCCTCTCGGGGCGCGTCTTTGTCGCGCCTCGTTCTTCCACTCTCGATAATGAAACGCTTTGAGAGATACGATCCTCGGCTGCCTCGGCGAGCCTACTTGTAGGAGAGGAGAGATGATTCATTCGTACTCGAGGCGATAAGGCACGAGCCGCCGGAGTCTGCAACTTTTGGTTCTGGCTGGAGCGCCGGAGTGCTCGATAGCTCGTTAATTTTGTCACTGGTGTAAGACTGCCGCTATGAAGATAGAAAGTGATTGTATTGATCATTGTTGGGGGAGGGCTTTTTTGGGGTGTTAGATTGTCGGTGGATTTACTAACGAGCGGGTATGTATTGGATACAGCGAAAATGGGTGTTGCAAGTTGGGCTTATATCTAATGTCATAAATTAGATAGGTTCATGGTTGTAGAATAAACTCGAGGTGATGATTTAAAAAATAGAGGTATATACTGACTAGCAGAGCACTTGAAATTCAGCTCATAGATCTTGATAAAACTTGGAGTATTTTTTAATTTACAAAAAATAATAAATTTTAAAGAAGTTATTACCAAAAAATTTGTTCTTAAAATGTGAATATTTCAGTTTAGATTAGTTTTTAATAATCTTTCAATAAACAAAATGAAACAGGAGAAAGAAAGCATCAATTTGCCATTTTTAGAATAAAGAATTTTTAATTTGGACTGAAGTTATGCTTGTTTAATTTTGAGTAACAAAAGTTTATCAAAAATCATCTAAAAACATTCTGACCGGCAAAGACTTGTGAGTATATCTTTGCATTTCCGTTGCTGAACTTTAATCAAACGTTAGATCAAATCAATAGACTGAAATATTCATATTTGTAAAAGCTTTTTTTCATATTTTTCTTATATTGAAACTTTAAGTATCCATAACTCAAGTATTCCAAAGTTTTAAATTGAATAACTGCGGCTTTGTCATTTTTTGGTACCTTAAAACGTACCCTTGGATCTCAAGTTTTCTTCTAGAGATACTTGCCGGTATAATAGTACTATTGTTTAAAAAAAAAATCGAACTTTGCGCACAGTATATTGATAAACAAATACTATGTAGATAAATTTACATCTAAAGTATTTGACATTAATTTTTATCAATTTAATATTATTTTAAACTTCTTTAAATTTATTATTACAACGATATCAAAATAATTAAGATTTTCAGGATCATCAAACATAATTTAGAAGCGAAAGCGTTAATACACCGTTACACATAAGAGGTGCGCAGCAACGTGTCACATATAACACGTAGAGCACGTTTTGGAAATCCTGTCCTTTATGGAGCTTTCCAAAGTTATCAACGGAATTATTCGCTTTATGGACGACGTGAATGCAACTTTATAGATGCCGTTAGTTTCTAACACATTTTATTCGATTATAGTATTTCACGACTATAAGTTTTTAACGCCTATGTTGTTTATATTTATCGTTAAAGTAAGTATAAAAAGGTAACCATAAACTTCAAATCTACTGTTATGAATCTTATGTTAATTTATTTCAACAAATTAACAGTTAAATTTTCATCGCTTAAATACTTATTTTTAAATTTAAACTGTTTTAATCTCAAAGATCTACAATTTCCGATGCTTTACGAGATTACTTATCCAGCGATTAAAAGAAACCATTCCACTTCTGCGAATAATCGCCTTCCACGAAAAAGAAAAGAGAGCAAGTTACCATGTCAAAGTTTGCATTGATTCAGAGTTGGATTGCGTCAAAGTTCTCGCAACTCTGAGGAAAGGACTCTTAACGAAGGGCAAACACGGCGTCGCTAATTAGTATGATAAATTAGATCTTGAGCCGGCTTGGTGGCAACCACAGCTCGGTGCCCTTACTCAGCGCAGAATCGTGGCTCATGTTCCACACGTAAAAAGAAAATTTTTCGTATCTTGACGTTTGGGAGAAAAGATAAAAATGCCATTATTCCCGTGAATTAATTTTTGGTCATTTTTCGGAAAAAGAAGAATAGGTTCTATTCGAAAAGAAGTACGGGAAAATAAAATTTTTGCGAATAATAAATAAGCATACGTAAAAGGAGTGGTATTTTTCTCGCCTCAGGTGATTTTATGTTTTGACATTTTTATGGTATGGAGCGAATTATTATGAAATACTTGTAGCAGCTAGGTCATTAAGATAATTTTTATGAGTGTTTTCAGACATTTTTATTCGATAAAAGGTAAATGATTAGATTTGTCGGTTTTACGTTCTTTTTCTTATATACAAAGACCACTTACAATTAATGTAAGAGAAGCATATTAAAAAGATTAGATGCAGTTAGGTGTACGATCTTTTACTATTTAATAAAACAAAAATTACGGTTTAAAATATTTTATGTGATCCTGGGAGTAGGAACAAAAATATTATTAAAAAAAACTTTATATTTAATTATTTTTAATCTATCGTCTACGGTATAGGAGCTACTAGTTTACTAAGGCGTCCATTTCAGCTACTTATGAATGAAACACCTTATTTTAGTAGGGTAACACTCAGTACGACCTTAAAATCAAGAAGGACGATACGTGCTCTGTCATTTCAAATTAAAATAACACCTTGGTTCGACAGTCATCGATACACACATTTTAATATTTTTAATCCAATTGTTGGATAACGAATAGATCTATTAATAACTTTTATCATACTTTAAAAAACAATCCTAATTTACTTAAGATTTCCTCTCATATTAAATTTTTCTACACAATTGCTATTATCATCTAACTCCGAAAACGCTTCCTAAAAATAATTTAAAATAAAATACAATGCCTACTCTTCTGAGAATGGCACATTCACAATCCTTATATGGATTTCCATCGTTAAAATGCAACTCGCAACCACGATGTAAATCTTGGAGCAAAAAATATGGAGCATCATTCTAAAAAAGGTCCACGAGAAAAATGTAGCACCTTTTGTTCGTCGAGCGACTTTGGCGGAGACCGCTGCGAAATTGATATCTATTTTGCGGCAAGCGTAGGAGAACATGTATCGACCCTCGACGAATCTATCGGATTTCCGGAGTATTCATGAGGCGGCAGCTGTGTGAGCGAGCGGGAAAGAATCGGAATAAACGACGACGCTGCGGATTTTTCGGGAGATCTCGTTTATTCTCTTGTTTTCTCATAAACACGTGGCGTGCTAGAAGCGCCTGTTATTCTTTTTTGCAGAGGATTATTGAAGAGAAATATTTCTTGGCTTCTATTTAGATTCTTTTTTTTCTGATAGGTGCAAATTGATTTTCGTTGATGAAGAGCTTTCCTCAAGAGATCAATGCGTTTGTTAGAGGACTTTCCAATTTTTCATGATTGGAATAGTTGTTTTAATGGAAATACTTACGTTCAATTAATAAATTTCGCTAAATAAATTAGAATTAAGAAAATTTCAAATATTTAATTTTAATTTGTTATAAAATTTTCCATTGAATAATTTTGTAAATTATTTGACAAATTATTAAATCTTCAAATGTACAGTGATTTTTATTGAACAATTTCTGATCAATTTTATAATTTCTAAAAAGAAAACTTTGCAAAACAAAAAATAAGACCTTGTTTGATTCACTTCACTCGACATAGCTAGCGATACTTTTTGCATGTTATACCAGCATTTTATCTGTACGTGACATGTTTACGCATTTTCGCAACGACAAGCGAGTTGCGCAAAAACATGACGGTAACAGATCCCACAAAATTCCTCAGCGAGAAAATGAGATTCACGATAGAAATCAAAGCTCGCTGGTGCGCTGGCGAGAGCTTAGTTTTGTTTGTCGAATCCAGGACGAGTGCGGTACGCCGCTATGAAACAGTTTCGTGAATTAGGCTTTGGAGTAGATTTTTTATGTCCCCGTATATATTTATACCATTTGTTTGCGGAACATGAGGGCACAGTGTGCGTGAGTATGAGGGTATTTATGTATTTTTGAGAAATCTAAATCTAGAATTTATTGAATTTTAAATTAAACTTTTTCGCTTTATATGCTGAAGTGTAATTTTTAAATAAATTACAAATTTGAAGGGTGCATAAAATTCTTATATAGAATCTATAGACTTTTAGAGCACTTAAAGCTGAATTAACATTTCTCTTCCCGGTCCTGCTACTCGGAGTAAGACGCTTTATTTTTTTTTTAGTAACAAACCATAGATTCTTGTTTTTGATCTTTACCATTAGAATTCTTTACAAAATTGTTCATAGCAATTTATGGATTGATAAAAAAAGAATTGCTGGTAAAAGAATTCTTTACAATATTTATTTGTACCAAGGTTTTTGTGTAATTGTAGTATTCATACATAAATTTCAGAAAAATCCTGAAAATTTTATCGTAAAAATCTACTTACTTTCATAACTTTTCCTTCAAGTATTTCTAAAGGAAATCTCTTAAGAAATCTTACGGAATTTGGGCGCAAAATTACTATAAGATTTTCTACAGAAAATTCTATAAAATTCGTTTAAAAAATGTAACAAAATTTTCTAAGAAGAATAATATTTGTGTATTTAAATTTATACAAATTTTAGAACTAATACTAATTTTTATTTGAATGTTACATTTATATTAACACAAAACTTAGGTAGTTTATTATGTTACTGTTTCTAAATTCAATTCATCAAACGTTAAGTTTAAAAATAGTTTAGAAAAACATTATTTTATTACTTATTGATTCTGAAACCTAAATACTTTAATTAAGAAATACTTTTCTTATTTTGCTTGCTTGCGATAAAATCGTTGATAAATACAGTAACAGCAGCTAACAATAAAACAGTATATAAGTTCTGTAATGCTTAATATGGATGCTCCCGAGAATAGACCGAAGATGCCTCCAAACTGAACTATAAAAATAATTATAATATTTTTTTATGAAATTATATGCTTTAATTTGAATATACCTAAGACCTAACTTTGTATAAATTATAAAATATTAGTAAAAAATTACAAGTCTCGCCAAAAAGATTTTAAACACTGGAAAAGTCTTAAAAAAATTTCATCCTTTTTGGTAATATTTGCTAGTTATTAAAAAATTTATAATACTGCCTAAAAATTTATCAGCGAGCATGATAATTTTTTAGATTTTTCTAATTTGTTTTATCTTTACTTACAAAAGTCATAATTTTTACGAAAATTTTGTACTTTTTACAAAGTTTGGTCTCTAAGTGTTCTCATATTATGACAAAATTGAACTTCACACAACATTCAGTAAAATATTACCAAGCATATCTAAATCAGAAACTACTATTTCTCTTCTGTAATTAACACCTGTTGGTCCATCAAAGTGCACATCTATCGTTAAAGTGTCAGATGGAATCGGAACCGATGTTACAAATATATCATAATTGATATATTCACATTCTGGAGGACAATCACACATTGTTTTAACTATGTGTGGCTTATCGCTTCGTAACAAGTAGTTCAAATCATTGATTTCAGCTATTAATTATTTATATTTCATCAATAATAATTACTATAATAATTAGACTTTATTATTTATTTATTGGATAATTTACCGTTTGCTTCAGAAATGCACCAGAAATCAGCAACATTACATTGTCTTATATCATCTTTAATGGAATAAAATATTCTGTATAGAAGTTATTCTTTAGAATTAATGAAATTCAGTATTTTCTTACCATGATACGCGAAAAGAAAGAGTGCATTACAGCCGCATATTTTTTTAATATACGTTTGATGACAAAAAACTAAACAATTTTCATATTTATAACTGCCATTATCATGTCTGCAAGGTGGCTTCTTGGAGTTTTCAAGTGCAATAACATCAGAAGTTGAAAAAGCAGAAGTAAACTTTAAATCGATATAGTATGAATAACCAAAAGTTATGTATCGACCATTAATTGGACGCAGAAGTGGATGGCTAATTATTAATATTGCAGTGAAATTATCTAAAAGTATAATTATATACAATTCTGCTATTTAAAAAAACAAATTCTTCATTTTATGATATCTTTTGTTAGAGCTTCGTGAATAATTACGAACAAACAATAATATTATATAATTACCTGCACCTGGAGGATTGTGAAGATTTTTGTGTTCCATCAAAGCTCTTAGGCCACTCATATAACCATAACTATGAGTTTTTCTAGGTTCATCAAAATCTCTTTTAACAGACCTTAACGAGTTAAACGAATAACAAAATCCAAAAAATGTTTTTTGTACTTCGAAAATCTCACAACAGTTTTTTAGCGATGATTCCCACAGACATACATGAATAAATTGTTCACATGATGGCATCACTTGAATAAGCAAATCAGTGATATTTATATCTAAAAACGGCGTATAATACGGATTAATTAAAAAAAAAATACATATTTCTAGGTAATTTTGTACAATTTAATGATATTTACAGCTTAATGTTTGAAGCACCGAATCATTAAAATTTAATTTTATTTGATCTAAATGTGTATATCTTAAACTTGACATCTTTTGAAGTACGACTCCCAGAGCTTCTTTTACTTCTTTATCGCCCGATGGTACTAAATCACTTATAACTTTAGTAGCTTTTTCCCAATCAACTCGATTGTTTGGACAAAGAGTAACGCTCGGAAACGGAACGTCAAAAATGTCAGCATTAACTTCATCAATGACGATTTTAGTTAGGGAATCCTAAATAGAAAAATTAAAATATTAATGTAGCAGGTGGTGTTTTAACGATAACATCATTGAATAAGGAATTACATCATAGATATCATAAAAAGTAGCAATTATAGAACTGGCCATACAGAAGCTTACTATAACAGTAATCACCCAAATAAAACGTTCGATCGGATACAACTGATTGTCTAACCAGTAATTTAATCCATGAAAATTAGAGTGTGTAACAAAAAATTTTAACATTGCAATAGGATTTAGATTTCTTTTTTGACTTTTATTTGACATTTTCTTTTTAAAAAAATTATTTAAGTCCAATTCATTTATTTTTTTTGGTTTAAGGAAATTTTTATGAAGATCCCACATTGCATCATACTTTTTATTTTGAATAAACATTTTTTTCGTTTTAATAAATGCACAAACGTATTTTTTTCATTAGTATCTAATTTTTTTCGTTTTTTATATTAAATACTTTTAAAAACGTAAGCTAAAATATTAAAACTTTTTGATCTTGAAATTGAGTATTGTTACAATACCTTACAAATTCAAGACTAAACTGAAATAAAAGAGTAGCTAATAAGAAACTTTTAACCAACAGCAATTAATTTTGAAATAATAATAGATTATGCATTTCTTTTATTCAAATATGCCAACTTTTTAACGATTGTCGTTTCTCGTCGCAACAAAAGACCCTAAGGTTTATACTTTGTAGTAAAATCCTTATCTTCACAAGTATAAGTTAAAATTCTCTTGGGTATTATTAAAAAATTAACGTATGATAATTCCACATGGGCGTTTAAAGGTAGTTAAATTTTTTCATATAACTGCATGAGTTAACATTTACAATAAAAAAGAACTTGACCTTTCTTTGTTTATAATTAAAGCCTAATTTACAAATTATAGTCTACGTCCACGAAGTTTATGCTGATGAACCTTTTAATCAACCTTTCTAGCATATTCGTCAAATATTGATATTCTTTTATCATAGCCCCAAATTGACATATATTCATTCACCCAATTTCTCTCCTGCACCCTTTAATAAATAGCCCTCAAACCAAAACAAATATCAAGCGTCCAGCTCGCTTACATGTTTATCAACATTCATCAAACGTACTCTTGGCAGGTGCTACAAATAGAATTTCACAATTTAATAACAAATCCCGGCTGAGCGCGCGTAAAATATGAGACTAATGAAGAACAAGGACGAGCGTAAATCCTGGGAGCGCGGCGCTAGTCGGGCCGATATTATTCGATGCCCGGGGAAATGAGGCGCGCAAAGCTAAAGGAACCGTGATACAGACTAAATTCAGTCGTTGATGAGCTACGAAACGAGCCTCCCTGACGCTGCCATTTAACGTTTCATTTATATGCTAATGCGGCTACGGCGTGAGCTAGCGCTACATTGTCCGCCGGTAATCAGTACTAATGTATTTACGTATTCCAAGACGTCTTCGGACGTGATGAACGGCATTGTGCGAGCGCGGCTGACGTGTGCGTGTGTCTCATGGTGTCGTGTCACTGAACGATTGTGACCGTCCTGCCGGCTTGAATTCAGCACCTGCATAGAAACTGCATGCCGTGAGCTATTTTGGGATACGGTAGCTTTCTGGTTATGGCCTAAGCCTGTATGCATTGGGGTTATACTAGTGCATTATCGGATAAATCAATGTTATCAAAATGTAGGGTGACTGTCAATCTTAGTGATAGTTAACGGAGTATTTTAAGTATTGACCTTTTACTGAAAGTATGCTTATTCGAATAATGAGATATCGATATTTAGATGTTTAAGAAATTATGGTTAACTAATCAGTAGTGTTATAATATTAATAATTCAGTAATATTGGTATAATATTAATACAGTATTAATTAAATATTCTTTACTAAAATTACGTTTACTTCGTACGAAAAAATTTGCAAATGATACACTAGCTACACCGATGTACAAAACTGAGTCTATTTCAAGTTCATACGAATAAAATTTGAACGTTAATAGAATAATGATACTGGTGAATATGAATATTAATTATTTTTATCATTAAATTTATAAAATATTTTTTTAAATTAAATTTTTTTATTTCATTAATATTTTAATAAGCTTCATTGTTTTATTTTCAATTCATAATTTGATCTTTATTTTATATAAAAATTTAGAAAATAAAACAATGAAGCTTATTAAAATATTAATAAAATATAAAAATATAATTTCAATAAACATTATATACATATATACAAACTTTATCATGTGTGCATATTTGTGTGTCCAGTCAGTTAGGGTATTTATCGAAAGTCGTTTACCAAATCGCAAGAACAATTCAGTCGATGTGTATAGGTGTACGCGAGAAAGAGAATGACGGATAATAAAGCGGAGCGTATTGACAGTGTGAAATAAAAAAATGAATTTATAGACGGACAAAAAGTAGGAAAAATACTAGACAAAATTTATTTTTCTTTGTATGGATTAAAGGTTAAAGGTTTAGACATCGTTGGATTATGCATTTTATTAGTATTCATCTTTCGCAAACTTGGATATTCACAAATATGTCAGTATGCATACGTGCGCACGCACGCGTGTGTGTAAATAGGAAAGGAAAGGAACACAATAACTGTTATAGAAAAGTGTTTAATTATCTAATAAAGCAGGAATAAAATCAACAGAAAAGACAAATAATATCTTATGAAATCAAATGTAAATAATGAAAAGTACACACGGTAAAAAGAGGAAGAGAATACATAATAAGCCCTGAATTTACTGGCTGTCACATAAAGGGCACACGGGTAAACTCGATTATATTATATAACGTATTTTCCAATGTTTTTATTACCCCCCCCCCCCCCACAGGGAAGAAGTATTGCTATTTCTACAAACTATTAGTTCTCGTATTCGCGTATATTGTATATTTAGATGCATATACACACATACACACACTTACAAAAATACACATATGTGATTATATATCCTATTTCATGTTTTGCAGTGATGTATTTGTAATTATATTAAAAAAAATAATAAAATATTTAGTCTAAAATAAAAAAATATATAAAATGAAATACTTGCATTGTTGAATCTTACGATGAAGCTCCGTCCTTCCCACTGCGCCAAGGCGCAAGAGGTTTAATATTTGAATGTGAAATGGGAATAGTTTCAATAAATAGTTTATTTTGAGTTTTTTATCCGAATTCTATTATCAAGCATCCCATAGTTCAAGTTCTGTTAGTAATACTAATAATAATAATAGGTCATAAAATAATGTTTTGATAATTTTCGACATCCGTTGTTAACATTATCCACTGTAACATTGTCAATAAAGTGGTCAGGATAGAAATAATTAAAAGTTGATTATGATTAAACCGTATATCTAAGGCTAAGAATGACAGAGAATGAGATGTTCATCGTATATTGGAAATAATTACAAGAATAAAATTTCAACTTTCGGTGTTATTTAATTACCCAAAAATAAAAATTTATAGTAATTTATAGTGCGGAGTACTTTGGTATCGGTTAGTTAATATGTCTAAGACATACAGGTTAATAAGCTCCTAAACAATTGAACAGGAATAAATTTTGTAAGAAAATTTAAAAGTTTGTGACGTGGCAAATTAGCCATGCACTAATTTAATGAAAATCAAAATAATGCGCGACGGTTAAGCGTCGCGCGAGAGTAAAAGCAGCAGGAGCTGCGCACACACGCGATACACGCTCACACATATATACACACAGAAACAAACACAAAAACACAAAGTCGAAGTAAGAGGAGAGAGAGAGCGAGAAAGCCACAACAAGGCCGCGGAAAAATCGCGAGAGAAACAGAGAGAAGATACACGAGGAGAGCGCGCTAGACCACAGCGAGAAGAGTGAGGGAGCTCCGAATTTTCAAATTTGGCGTCACTCTCTCCTGGCCCTTCGCGACGTGCACCGGTGGAATTTAAGAAGCTGGATCACTGTGGCTCCGATCGGTAAGCGTCCGTGCTTCGCGACCACGTTTCGTCTCGGCATCGACACATCCTGAGAGGATGATGCAAAGGACGGTCAGCAAGCTTCGACGGGGACAAGCAGCCGAGCAGCCTACGGAATGGCCAGCTAACTAGCCCACGCCGAGAGTCACCAATGGCCGCCCGGCTTCAAGGCGATCGACGATCGAGAGGCAGAGCAGCGAACCAGCATCGGCGCACCAGCTTCGCCAGCGAGCAAACGAGCGGATGGATGTATGAGTGAACAAACAATTTAATTTATGAGGTTAGAATGCGAACGTCAGGATCGAATGAGCAAGTTAAAGATTATATTAACGCGATACTACTTAATAATTTATAGTAGGATGCGCGAACCTCCATGTGAAGCAAAACAGGTTGAACGAATTTATAGAAACATGAGAGCCGAATTTTTACCGCTAATGAGGCAATATATAAATTGCGATTTAAATACTTTTATATGGCGCGCAGCAGAATTAGGTAAATCGTTCGAAGTGGGGAAAAGATATAGAATACCACCGTCGATAGGTAAAAGTAGAACTCTGGTGGCAACTATTGAAACAAACAAAACTGAGAACAAAGTAGCGATTGCGTCTATAGAAATGGCAACGATGAAAGATGTAAAAAAGAGATATCAAAAGAATTAAATAAAATCAAAAACAGTCTTAAAAGCAGTTTAGGCTCGCAGATTAGAAAAAACGCGAACAATAACGACGGTAGAAAATTCGATAATAACAACCAAAACAACGGAAAGAGAAATAATTGTGGTCGAACTCACAGTAATTTTAAAAGTAAAAGCGAGAATAATTATCAGAATAATAATAATGACTTTAAGAATAGTAACAGCAGTAAGCCTAAAAGGTGGCAAAACAACAATTATATAGACGACCAAAATAATTTCTATCAAATCAATAACAAGCAGAGTGATAGAGGAAAAAACGCGCCGGAAAATGCAGAGCAGGCGTCGTAAAAGAGACCGATGCGATTGCCCTACTTGTCTATACGTCTCAAAAATACGCGAGGACAAAATCGATAAAAACGCGAAAAATATTACAAATACGAATGCAGAGGACATATATATATCGCAAACGAACGAAATAAATCCAAATATATTAGGTACTGGCTTAAAGTCAGAGTAGCAGGTTTAGAATTAACAGCTAAAGCAGACTTAGAATTAAGGACGTACTTTCGCAAAATCAAATGCCAGTATTTTTGCATAAAATTAAAGTATTTTGTTTGTAGGGTCCATACGATAATCTCTGCAAAATATTAGGGCAGGTCAAC
>UELX01001210.1:0-48627 GCA_900480035.1 Eupelmus urozonus
GGCTTGCATAGGAATTTCAGAAATACGCAATATTATTTCGGTTGCCATATGGCATCTATAGGAGCGAAAGGGTTAAAAACGAAATACAGCATGATATTTTCTATCAAAATAAAAACATTTTATGCAATGAATTTACGATATTGAAAAAAATACCATTCACCAGCTAAAAGGTCATGAATTTGCCATACTTTTACTTTATCGATTTATATATAACTTATTTAGAAATATCGTCGTAGGAGTTACTCGAAACTCTAATATGCAAACATTAAACACCAATAAAGCTGATTTATTTTCTCAATAAATCATATCATTTTACACATATCAAATTAAAAAAAGTGATAAATTATTAATATACATTTCTCGAAGTGTTATTGATATAATATTTTGTGTTCTTAGATGAGACCTATCTAGACACACTATAAATTCGAGCCAATTTTGAATAGTTTTTATATAATATGAATTTTCTGAATCGTGCCGGAATGATTGAAGCTATTTGCTTTACTATCCTAAATAAAGTACCATTTTTAAAAATTAAAATATTCATTCTTGTTTATCACAAGAGAAAATACGATTCTCAGCTGTAATCAGCTTAGCTCTAATAATAGATTTGTTTACAAATTATCAATATATAAGAGAAACAAACGGTCTGTCCTTTTATACTTCACATAAAATAGACAACACATACAGTAAACAATCTTATTTTTGTTCTTGATCATCATTCCTTTATCTGTTTACCAAACCTGACTTTAGCCAATCAAGCAAATGCTCTCCATCATCCACTTTCATCCTTTATCCTTGCGATCCCAAAGCAAAAGTCAGATCAGATCTTTCAGCGCCATTTGCCCATTGAAAGTCACAAATTACCAACTAAACCTTCTCCACCATTTAACATCGCTAGAGCACAAATCCCTCACCTCCTCGGCGTGAAAAAAAAATCAATCACTCTCAAAATCCCTCGCCAATCGATCCAGCTCCACTCCATATAACCCAACTCCTTTTTCACGCTCGATTCGCTATACCTCGCTCAATCTGAAAGCCCATTCGGCACCACATTCACGATATTCAATTACACGTCCACGCGCCGCCGTCTATAAAAGGCCAGCCTATTACAATTTGATTATTCAAGAAAGCACAGTCGAAATCAATAGGCTAGCCCAAGGAATTCGTCGGCTATTCAGAAATTCACGTGGCCGGAATAGGAGCGCCGACAAAAGGGCTAATGCTTGCTTTGCGGAAGTATAAGGACGGTTACCGGGCGAATGGGTCTCTCGCAGAGTTCCTAGAAGTGAGGGCGATATTAGACAGGAGAGTAGATGAGAATCCGGGGTAGGGGAGTTATATGCGAATGGGGAATTTTCGCGGCTGAAAAATGAGAGTCGAGGGCTTGGAATGAGGGTGGAATGGTATAAGCAACGAGCGAGAGGGGCTTTTTTGAGAGGCTGTCGAGTTGGCTTGCGCGATTCTCGGAAAATCAAAGGACTACGCGAGGTCGGGGAGAGGAGTTTTTTTGAAGGGATTAGAGCTAAATTTTGTAGATTAAATTGATATTTTTGAAGAAGTAAGTTTGGCAAAGTAGGTATTTAGTATCAGACTTTTTCATTTTATAGAAAAACGTTAATTACACAAGCGGTTTTGTAAAATTAAAATTTATTTAGATAGACGTAGCGAGGTCTATATAGTGATTTAGGTCTGTATATTCTAAGACATAAAAAAAAAAGCAAAGTGACGTCAGAAATAATTTGTTGATATGAAAAAAGAATTGTAAAATGCTGTAGCTTTAACTAGGACGTAGAAGGAAAATCGTGATAGAGAAACGGTAACCCATCAAAGGGGTACGTATAAAAATTGAGCGACTGAAAAAAAAAATTGAAAGGACATTCTTTACATTCCAAATTATCACAGAAAATGTTTTGGCTAAAAAGAATTTTTACTTAGAATATTACTCCGGAAATAAAATTAAAGTAAACTAAGAAAATGGTTTACTAAAAATATTATTATTTTTACAAGCAGAAAGTCAGAGTTGCAAATAAGAGGAAAGTAACTATGTTATGTAATAATTTTATTTAGATTATAAAAAAATTTACGTAAGCCTTGCAAAGTTTGGAACGTAATATAGTAATTTTTGTTTTATTTACTATTCTGTCCTTTCATTAGTAGTCAACAATGTTTAAATATGGTAGTAACTTTTAGTATATGATTTTCTCTACATATTTTTATATTTCGCTGAAATAGAATATTTTTATGTAAAATCAATGGAATAAATTGTTTAAAGTTAGAAAAAAATACTACGTGCGTCATCAAAAGATATTTTATAAACCAATTTATTTAAAAAAATAACTTTAACGAAATATTGTTTCGTAATTTTAATATTTTAATAATAAATGAATGTATTTAAAAATCGAGAATTTTTATTGATAGTTTATTTATGGGTAATTACTAAGTTCACGTCTGACTATATATACTTATTTTCCACTTAATATTGATTATACAAATCCCTCAAATTTGAAATATCACTACATTTTTTAAATATATTCTATTTTTATTTAAACTCTTTATATATTTTAAAAATTATGTGTAAAATAGTACATTTCGACACGGATATGGAAGTTGATGTACCTCGTAAAACGTAAGGGAAATAAGTCGTAATAGGTAAAAAATCAACTTTCACAAAAGTATCGAACTATATTTTATTTAACGACAGCTACAACATATTATGGAATTTGTAATTTTTAAGTTATATATATGTGAGTGCGTGCGTGTCTATATATGTGTGTGTGCTTGGTGTACATTCTCGCGCGTGTGTCAACTCGTACCTAAACTAGCCCCACACCATTTACAATAAATAAAAACATCTCCCATAAAAAAATATCAAAGATATACAATCTTTACCTAAACAAAAACAGACTAATATATTATCGTCGGCTCCTGCGTCATCGTTACACCATATTCCAAACCGCAAGCAAAAAAGTGACCCCAAGACGTAAAAACATATATATAAGACGGGCCCTCGAGCTCCCCGAGAAAAAGAAACCAAGAGCTTTGAAAAAGAGCGAGAGCGACTCCATACAGAAACACATAACGGGGGAAGAAAACGGCGCGCGTCGATATATACTCGAGGGTGTACATACGCGCAAACACACAGAGGGGGATACACATAGAGCATATAGCCTTTCCCACGGGCTTCTCCAGGGAGCCACGCGCCTTTGTAGCCGACGAGGACAGCAGATGTACGTATGTGTAGGCGCCGGAGGGGGGTGGTGTGTGTGTACGGATCAGGAATGCGAGAGCGAAAAAACAAGCCTTGGAGGGTCGAAGGAATCGGGAGAGAGAGAGAGGGCATATAGGTTAGAGAGGGATGGGAAGGAGGAAGGCGATGGGAAATGTATCTCGGAATCAAGCACGTAGGGTGGGATATGGGATAGGACTTGCCTGTATACGGTAGACATGGAATAGCTCATCTAAGCTCTTACGCATACTGGTACAAGCGCGAATATGCGCGAGATGTGACAACGAGCACGTACGCAAGTTCGCTAATCTTGCAACACACGCACGCACACACAAACGAATATACACACATGAATACATGCTTATTGCATTTAAGCTCATTAACAGGGGCAAGCGTACTCAGTCACACAGGGACCCCATGGGAATCAAAAATAAAACTATGAGGGACACAAAAACGCATGGCAATATTAATAAAGAGCACGCACAATCTGGTCCTGCTGAAGGGAACAGTACGTTAGCGCAAGTGCACGAGTACCCAGCTACTACACAATATGCCCCAACCCGTATGTAAATGTGTACATGGGTGTAAACCCATGTACACACGTAAACACTCACACAACCACGCGCTTAAATTTGCACGTAAACTTACACATACACAAGCACACATATACTCTCATACACATACAGACATACACATGCGCGCGCGCACACAGACACACACACACACACACACACACACACACACACACACACATGCAGAAAAGTGAATGAGCGGAGCGCAGGATGAAGCGGGGGCGCGAGTAGGGCTTTGAAGTGGGGGGATAAAACTTCTCTCCTCTCTGGCTCCCAGTATACATACACATACACACACATACACACACCGTAGAGAGAAGTCGCGCGCGCGCGCAGGAGGGGCAAAGGACGAGGCGCTCTCGGTGCGCGGCGCTCTGAGCGAGAAAGAGAGAGAGGTGAACGAGCTTCGGCGTCGCAACGCCGCCTGGCTCTCGCTCGGCGCGCGCGCGCGGCTGCATTTCTTGGGGGACAGTGGCCCGGTTAAGCCAGACGGCATCCGAGTTTATGTAGAGAGCCGAGTTTATCGTGCGCGCGTGCATTGTGACGATATATAGACGCGGACGACGACGGCACAGCGGCACCTAGCGAGGTATAGGGTCAGGGTCGCCTAGTCCTCGACGAGAGCTGGCCGTTCCTGCGACGCCTCTGGTCTCTCTGCGCTTCGATCATGTCGGCAAAAGGTGAGAGATTGCCGCCGGCTGGTGTAACAAGTGAGGGGGTGATTGGTTTGGGTGCTTGAGGTTTTTTAAGGCGGGTTTTGAGTGGATGGATGTGGGGGTGGGTTTGGAGTTTGAGGTGAGCGCGCTTTTGGATTTTGCGGGCGCCGGTGTCGGCTGGTTTTTTTGTTTACATAGACAGTCGCGGCGTTTTGGGTTTGTTTGGATGAGGTAAATTTTGATGGTTTGTTCTTTTGGTTGAGGGATGGTTGAATGACTTTGGAAAATGAGTGCGCGATTTGTGGTGAGGTCGGACTAGTGGAAAAATATGGATGTGGTCAGACACGATGGAAACAAGCTTTATAATTAATGTTTGATAAGAATTTTCTTCGCCTAATTCATCGTTCCAAACGGAATAGTTTTTATTTCATTTAAAGAAAAAAGGCTTTAATTACATCAAAGAAAACATTAGCGAGTGACCTTTACTATGTAATCAAGTAAACAGTTCGGCATGCGCGCTTTAATATTTACTTGGCTAATTTTGTAGATGTAATTAGTCGATGCCTTACTATTGTAATTATAGATTAGACCCTAGTCAAATGGAGTATGGTATACAGAATAAATAATCAATATTTCTGTAACAAGAAACCTTTGAAATAAATAATTGTTTCTAATTCTATATACCTTCTATGTTTCAATATCAGTCGATTACAGTAATTTTTTTATTACATTCACTTTTCAAAAAATGATTCAACACGTTCGAACACTAAATCTTTCTCTGATCTCTCTCAATTTCAAGCCGTTCGGTCTTGTTTGTAAATTCATCCAAGAATCCACTCCGACAAGATTGGACCCTGTAAAATTAATGTTGATTGAGTGAGACGTGAAGAGCCAAGTTTCGCTAGATATCTAGTATGAAGTATCCATTTACATAGGTGATACGTGATTCGCGTAACACAATGACAAGCTTAGAGCCTAAGGGATATGAAAGCATATAGGGAATGTCTAAATATATAGCGCTGATCATTAGAAAATTATTATTCAAATATTTTTGTTGATATATTATTATTAAAATTTTAAGTACCGTATAAACTTAATTTGGTTTTTAATGGAGCCTAAGACATTAACCAATTATTTGTACGTTTTTGTCAATTATTCAGGTCTTCGTTAAGTTCTAATTTAAGTCTAACTGCTTCTAACTAAATTTATATGTTAGGTTTTAAATAATTCGTACTCTATTCCGACATTTGTCGTGTAGTATGTATTCAGGATTTATTTCGTGCCGAACATTGTGGAAAATTTTATGCACGAAGTAGGGAACGAGTATAAGACGTTAAGAAACTTCTTGAGTGGATGAAAGCCCGGCCCCGTGTTTTCCAATAAAAGCAAAGATTCTTTACTAACTTCTCTTTCAATCGACTGTTACTTGACTTTTTCAACGTTAGTTCCTCTAACGGTTTTAATGTTTGATCAAAACGCTCGTTTGATTTTATTAATAATTCAATTTTTGATGGCAAACAGACCTTTTTTTATTATAAAGTAATTTCTGTACGAGAAAGTAATTTAGTGGATGAAAGTTTTCCACTTGAACATTAGTCCGTAAAGGAAAATTGTCCAACACGTTGTTATTTTATTGATTTGTCAGTAACTTAAATTGATGTTGAACATTTGAATCAATATCGTATAATAATTCAAGGGGTCCAAATAGAAAAGGCATTTTCTACGTTTATACGCCGGAGATAAGTCTTTCATACTTGAAACATCGAATTCAACTTATTAGAATATCATTTTCCCCATAAAAGGATATGAAAAAATCGCATATCAATGTAACAAAAAAAAAAGCAATCAACTAGTGATAGGCGTGATTTATATTCTACTTTGTTTTTAAGAAATTGCACTGAATGTAAAGTAGACCATAAATATGCGAGTGCTCGTAATTATTTTCTTTTAAAATAATGAAAGATTCCGCTATCCACGGTCACCCAATAATTTCTTTAAAAATAGAACTACATTTACGCAATTGTTCTCTACCTGTTGCAAGTTCGAGGTCGTCCATCGATCTTACTAAAGATTAAACAAACCGCAACAAACTGCCCTAATGAACCAAAAAGCCGAATGAAAAATTCACGCTCGTCCCAGTTAATAACGGAATTTTACAAAGCAACCGACGAAAATTTATTCGTAATTTAATAAAAATTAGTAATTATTGCTTATTAACGACAGTCGCCCGGTTAAAATAATTAAAAAATCAATGCATTCCTCCCTCGCCCTTCGCATAATTTCCGACGTTAAACAGTCTTAAGTACTTAACCTTTGACGAGACGGGCAATGTCCGATAAAAATAGAGCTACACACAACTGTTAAGTATTGCCGTTACAGTCGTCAGCGCTTAATAATTTAAAAAGTTTGAATATTCGCCGTTTTCTGTTTGCTTGACTTTCGATATGTATATCCGAGGCCTCATTAACAATACCTTTGTTTACCCGCGTCTGTTATAGCTGGGATAATTTCCAAAATCAACCCTTATTACGGCTTACGTCGGCCCAAGTATTTCATAATTGCTATTTGATTATTTCGTCGCGGCGTTTAAATTTGGATGGAAAAATACCGGGTGGTGTGGATGTGCTTGCGAAATTGAAAAAAGAAGAATGAAAAAAGAATTTTTTTTTGTTGCATTTATCATGCAATCGTGGTGAAGCTTGAATATCATTATTAAAATTTTAAATACATATTTCAATGAGGCATATTAACATTAATTAATATTTAGACGTAAAAATATTGAAATATAATTAATAATTTTATTCATTCGCATCAATATAATTTTAGTAAAATAATTATAACATTTTATGTACATGTGTTAAAGCTGTTTAAAATAACGCAGAAATTGATTTTCATTTCACAGCAACAATTTATTTAGTTTTTTCAATATGCGTACATTTTATTAATTAAATATTTTCGTTAAATTTAGGTTTTAATACATAATCGCTTTTCTGTTATTCAAAAGAATAAAATTGAAAGGAATTAATTAAATATAAATTGCTGAAATCTATTATCTCATACCCAACATTCGAAATCCGCTTCATCTATTAGCTTGGTATGATATAAATAGAAAGTATTTTAATAACTTACCATTAATAAAGCTGAGCTATGCTCAGATTAATGTTATTTCATAATACATTAGACCATCCATATTTTAATAAATATTTTCTAATTAAAAAAAAATAAAACATATATATTTACTAATAAAAGATTTTAAATAATTGAAATATTATTTTCTTTAAAACCTAAATTAAAATTTTAGTAAAAAAATATTTAACAGTTGAAAGTTCTTAACTCAATTTATTTTTTCTATCGGATCAGTTATTTTTTATAAACACTCGCAATTTAAACATCAAACGTGTAAAATCCATTACTTAAATCAACGTTACATAGTTCCTTTTAACAAGAATCAGTTAAATCCTAAGAAACCAAAATACTAAAATTATCCACATATTTATTCAGGAACTAACACGCACTGACCATTATATTATTTTTTCGTTCTACCATTCTCGATCTCTGTCTCCTCATAACTGACAGAAATAATATTTATCTTGATGTATTCGAAACACTAGTGGTCATAGACATGCTCTATTTTTCGCGAGAAAACTATTGCAACTGCTTTGAACAATAGAAGACGTAAAATATTGATATTTCCTCGAAATTTTGAAACAAAGTATTAAACCTATTTGCCGACATGGCGCCATGGAAGCTATACCCATTCAGAGTCTACAGATAAACTTAACACGAAGTTATTTTTGCACTGTTAAAATCGACACATTTTACAAGAAATATTTATAAATATACAAACATAATTTACATATCCGTGTTTGAATATTTGTCCGGTTTAATTGAGTATCGATTGTTATGTAGGTAAGTGCACACGCTGAATATGCGGAGGTCACTCGAAATGTAATTTATTACGTACGTGATAGATGCGACGAAAATTTCTGTATTGTTGTAATATGTAAACCAGTGCTCGCTGCCTACTGGTATATACATAAGTGATTCTTCAAAAAACATTTACCATGATCATCCCGCATGAGTGTGTATTTTCGTTAGTTTCGTATAGGTATACAGCTTACTATTCGCTGAATCTGGCGCGTCATTATTAATCTAATTTGGAAGATATCAATCTGTCAGTCGTTAATTTTAATTTATACATGTATATAAGTATGTGTATATGTGTATAAATTTATCATATATTGGGATAGGAAGTAAACAATGAAATTAATTCCGATTGTAATTAAGAGATTTACGCTCTTAAATATATCATTTGATGAATTGATGTTCCGCGACCCTTCTGCAAACGCGCAAAAATAAGTCTCCACGCACGATGAATTTTCATTCATCAATCTTCTTAAGACTGCTTCCGGATATTTATTCTGTATATATGAAAAATGAACAAATTTGATCAAAATGATTAAATTAATTGTTTTGACGAATTTTGCCACTATTTTTAGAATCTAAATCAAACCAAAATTAATCACTTATGTATAATTTTATTTACTACAATCATATGAATTATTAAAGAAAAAGATTTGCTATAAATATGATTAATAATTAGGATTTTTGGATTCAATTTTTTTTTTTAAATTATTATAATTTTAATAATTTGTTAATTATCATAATTATCATTTTTATCATTATTATCATTTTTATGTTTTATATATGACCTATAGGTATAGTTATAGTTCACAAAATTGGAATCAAACTTATGAATTGTTCTAAAAAATTCCGTATGTAATGAACTGAATGACTAAGAAAATGCATAAACTATAGTAAAGATAAAAATTCATGTACTAAACAAATGTTGTAGCAGTGGTTATAATATTCTCGTGATAGATCGAAATTCAGTTAATAAAAACCGTTTATCGGTTCGAATAAGACTATAGAACTATTGTCAGTCTTGATCTAATCTACCATAACGTATTTATTAACATCACGCGAAGCGCACATTCCTCTACATTAAAATCTGATTAACATTGAAAAAACCTTTTAAAACATTCATCCAAATTGCAAAACCACATGTCTTTTCCTCTCTCAATATAAAAAAAACGGACAATACCAAACTACCAAAAAACGTACCTACCTCGGACATTATAAACTCGTTAGACCGACGAGATATTCCTCCACGTCTTCCGAAAGACATCAAACGTATTCCGAAGATTTTCACTTGAATCCAAGGTTTAATCTCCTAAAAGGTAGCTGCGCATCCTCATCATCACTTAAAGAGTTCTTCTCTTTAATTGTTTCCATTCGCTGCTACTTCAACTCTCTTGAACTCGCTTTGACACGTTTGCTCGGGACGTTAAAGTCGTTTGGTCGCGAGCTGTTTAAGTTGAGCCTTAGTTGGATGGAAAAAGTGAGGTAGTTTGCTTGGAAATTTTACGAGCGTTAAAGTTTCTGATTATTTTGATAATTAAAATCAACCATTATCTTCCCGGAATATGCTTTATTAATGGTTATGGTTAATTTTCAACAAGAGCAAGCTCAAGAACTAGTTTAACACAGCAAACTTAAAGCAACATTGTAATAATTAATCCAAGCAACACAAAGATCTACAACTCGGATAAATCAGGCGCAACCGCAAATACAAGATTTACGCATCCCAATAAAAGCCGGGATTAAATTCTTTTCAAGGAGGGGTAAGCAAGAGGGTAGATTTATGAAGTCACTGGAAATTGAATTTCGAGCAAACAAAACGAATATACTCAATGTCAGCGCGGGAACAATCCATAATAAATAAATCGAAGCCTCTTTACACAAAAAATCCATGCGTCGCTCCCATCGATCCGGCTCTCCCTTAAACCAATGACGCAGGCTCTTTGTCGTGCACGTGTACACTTTTCGATGTTATCCAAATAAGCGGTAACACACTGGCCACGGTAATTAAGACTGAAACAACAAAGGAGGTATATACACGCTGCCAACGTAATAAAACCTAGCTCCGGAGGATTCTCCATTATTTACTTTGACAGTGCTGAAGAAGATACAGCGCGGTAGAATAATTATCAAAGACACAATAAATCTTCGGGCTGGCAAAACTTTCCTGACAGGAGCCAGAAAGCTTTCATGGCGGAAGGTGAGAAGTCCCGGAGGATATTTAGACCCGGCGTATAAAATATTAATCGCTGCGGTAAGTCCGCAACGTATTTCCCATCGAATTAGCCAAGTTCCTGGCTCACCGATGGCGTGGCAAACTGTCGGCGGAATTATTTAAGTATGTCCCCGTGGTGGGGGAATTAAGCGAACGTGTCTGAGCTGAGCGAGCAGCGAACTACTGGCTTGAGATGGACCGACTGAGGGTATGCTGGATTAGCGTGACGGCTCTTAATTTGAGATGTATGGGATTGGATTTCGTTTCGGTTAAATTAGCGAGGAGGGGTATTGTTGGGGTGACTCAGGGCGCAGCGTTTTACTGACAAGGAAAGGTCACAGGTTCGAGGGGTGATGAAAGTTCCCGAAATATTTTTGGAGAAGGAATGGAACATGAGATGTGTGAATAGGCCTAGAATTTTGAGTTATGAACATTTTTAGGATTATGTTGAGAAAAATGGATTTTAGTTTGAAGACTTTATTGATCGCCATGAACCAAAATATTCTTCGAATGAAATTGTAGTTCGAAATGTAGCAATAATGTCTTCTTCAAGTCAACATACGCTCGAACAAACAATAGAATCACTGATATATAAATTCAAAAATGGTAAAACATAAATAATCAAATTTGCCTAAGTCTTGAAAAAAGTTTTAAAACGTAGAGCTGAAACCAGAACACAGCTTTAATTTGCTTTTATCAAAAGTAAATAATATTAATTTAGTCTAAAGTTATAACAGTTTTAATTCGAGCAGCAAAAAGTTATATAAATTCAGATTCAACAATGTATCTTCAGTGCTTAAATTCTAGTGTAACCTTTTGAGCGAAAACATTCGTAAAAAAATTCTCATTTTTGCACACAAATTTGCAAAAAATTCGTTACGCGTACACTTAAGAATTTAATTAAATTACGCAACCACAATTTTCTCTAATTTCATCCTTCCATCTTCCAACCTGCCTCGCTCTGCATAATTCATGCAAATCTAAAACTTGAACCGAGCTTTGACCGAAGTTCCTCTCCAGAAAAAAAGCTCGCTGGCAAGCTAAAATTAAAAACTCGTTTGCCGAACCGGCGCCACCTCAGACTACATACACTTCATAAAATTACCCTCCTACCCACAAGATGAAACGCTCTCCACGCCACCCGACTTATCTCAACTCAAATTAGCGCAATTATCCGTGCAAGTGTCCAGCGATGCGCGACTACCAAAAAAATTACACAACCCAAGCTAAATGAAAATTCCGCCTCGAGAAGAAAAAGTAGCAATATAAAAATCCAAAAAAGAGATTGGATAGAAAGAAGGGAGGGCTGGATGGATGAAAAGGAAGATGAACAAACGCTCGGGGTGTCCTTGTTGGGCGACGGATGTAAGGAGAGGAAAAAGAGACCGGAGGCTCAAGCACTTCTCTACGCGTGTATCGATCGCTTTTGGGATTCGGAAAAGCTCCGGCTCGTCCGTGAGCTTTATTTGTGCCGGATAATACGTTCTGAGTGCTCTTTCATATTTTTTTCTGCTGTGCACGGCTTTCGACTTTGCTCTGGTGAGCGCTCGGACGCGGCTTGTTTTATGCGGATAAAATGCGCCTTTGCCGGGCGGTCGGCGGATGCGCGCAGGGAAATATTCCTTTTGTGAGGTGGTGAGAGAGATGGAGAGATGAGTGAGTGTTGTGGGTAAATAGGATAAAAAAGAATTTTTTTAAAAATGTATAAGGTGGTTGTGTAATATTTTTGTTTAAGGGGTTGATAATGCAGTAATAATTTATTATAAAATTCCATATATTTTTGGATATTTTAACGAATATGCACAAATTAATTAAACTGGCAAGCGTTTAAAATTAACGAATATCGAGTATAATGTTTTAATCAAAACTTTGTATGTATACCTGGATCGATGCAATTTTATGTGTACGAAAAATTCGTTTTTAAATCGTTAACATGATTTGCTTCCCGCTATCGAAAATGCTGAGATTTTCATTTGCATTTCAATTTAATTTTCAGAAACGGTGAACAATATCATAATAATGATATATTTAAAAAAAATTAAAAAAAAATGAGTTCTCATATTTTTAATAACACAACTTCATTAAGTAAAAACTAAAAAAACTTGCTATTGCATAAGTGAAGTGTTTTTACTTTTAATTTATTTAAATGTAAAAACTTTTTATTTTATAAAAATTTATTTGAATCAAACAATATGGGAGGAAATTTTTGTTAAATACTTAAAAATAGTTTTAATCTGTATTAATCATTAAGTTCAACTTTGTAAAGGCCTATAATAACTTTCTTCATTATTGCGGTACTTCATTTTAATAAGTGGATACTTTTAAATTAATAGTTCGTTTTTACGTACGTTTTACAATGTGTGTACTTTTCCATCCAATAATTCTTTGCTAATTATTTAAACAATTAAATAATGCAATAAATATATGCAAAATAATAAATAATTATATTGTATAAATTGTTACACAGTATTTGGTATTTAAATTAATTAAATTCATTGCATAGTTTAATTATTTAAATAATTAATAAAAAATTATCAAATGTAAAAGTACACATTAAAAAAATATTTAAAAACGGACTCTTAAAAATAAAATAATATAATAGTGTAAATTAGTTATATAATTAAGTACTATAATAAAAAAGAAAGCATATAGATATATATTTGTGGCTTCCTAAGAGAACTGCTTTCGAGTCCATTTTTTATATTTTTATATTTTGAAGGAAATGAATTGAAACCCAAGACTTAATTTAGATTTTACAAAAAAAATATCAAAAAATTTTCCTAATGCAGAAGTTATATCTTGCGAAATCACTAAGAAATTAATACAATTATTTATCCTTGATATTACATAAAATCTCAATCAATATGAGGTGACGTAATAATTTTTAAATTTCTGCAAACTCTACCCAAATCAGCCGACAGACATCAAAGACCAGTGGAACAATATTTAAAAATTAAATCACCCTGCTTAACTAACCATTATTATCGAGTTTTCATACAAAGCATTGCAAAATGTATTTCGTGGTACGCTGCGCATTATTCTGTTCTGCATCGTGTTAAGATTTTAAAAATAGTTTAAAAGTTTATCTGATGTGTGCGTTTAATGAATGCTCATGCACATAGCACTGAATTTTCCAAAGCAGTGCTTGAATCATCATAATTACGAATTTCGAGACGAAATGCATATGAGTGCGAGTAATACCAATATTACTGCGATCGATTACGCACGAAACAAATAGACTGATAATAAGTAACGCTATTGCGACTTCGTTGTCAATCAGTCACTTTTTAAGTAACAATCAGCGACAAAATCTACAAGTGTTACGAACCGCGGTACCCAGTAAACAATAAACTCCCCCTTAAAGCTCCAAGTAAACAATAAAGCGCCTATTCTCTTTGCACATCCCGTAATTCTTCACAACAGCATCGTCCCTTTACCATCTTCATTAAAAACTAAAAAGCAGAGCTCTCCAGCTGGAAAGTCGGGTGCAATGAACGCCGACACGCGTGACGCAGGTAAAAGCCAAAACTGTAACGCCGCTGACGTCAGAGCCAGGCCCACGACACGTACGTTTTCCTGTGATTGTTCGCGCGTGCGATGCAAGCTTCGTTAATATATAAAATTAATTAGCATACGGTTAAATTCTAATGGATACAGTGTATAGCATATTATTAAATCTTCGACGAATTTAGTGTGAGGATATAATTGGCGGAATTGTCATTGACAAGTATACGGCACTACGAAAAAGGATGATTTTGAAATGCTACGCGAAGCTTTATAGTATCGCGAGATTATTAAATATGGTTATATAATTAAATATTGAATCTATAATTGAAATACCAATTGTATATCAAAAGATTGATATGTGTACAAAATGTCAAAGCACTCGACAGGATAACGAACATATTGCTGTGATTTTAAATAATAAATAAGTAATTTAAATAATTCAATTTAATCAATATTGATTTCGATCGAGAACGCAAAGAAAAAGTACTAATTACACTGTTAGAATATATTTAATAAATATATAAAAAGCGACTTTCCCAATTCATACATGTCAGTTAGTTTCTTTTAGCTCAGAACTATTATTATACTAAATTTATTTTGTATTTATAAAAAAAATAATCCATCCCATTAATAATCGCCAATTATAAACAAACTTGCAAAACTAAACTTCGTATAAAGTATTTTTACACCGAATTCACTTTACACGTTTATAGATCAAACCTTCAGTAATAGACTTACTACAGAAAATTGAAATCAAAGGGAAAAAGCAACGAGGTAGAACCGTATACAATCTCAGACTCTAAGAAACCGACCTCAGCTTTATGGAACAGCCCGTAAAGTTATCTATAACCGGCATTTTCTAATTATGTTAAGGTGAAGCATATTTTTAGAACTTAATCGTACTCGTTGCATATACCTCCATACCGTTTCTATTTCTGCATCGCGCAGTATTTATTTATTATTCTTATACCATACTGAGAGACAATTCGATATGCTTTTTATCAGTGAGAAACTATATCGATCGTCGATATACATTGTTGCGCTCATAACAAAAAGCAATTATTGAATAAATTTGAAGGGGATGTTTTTCAGGCTGGGTATAAATGATGAATGCTAGGGGAATGGTAAACAAATTGATTTTGTTGAAATGTAATTGAGGAGTGTATGGGTTTATCAAAAGCCCGGGTGCGCAGTGCATGTTGGAAATTGGAAAACATGGTAAATATAACAACGTTTGTTTGTAGAGTGTTTTCATTGGTTTTGGTAGGATGAAATGTAGGTTTAATTCTGTACTTGGTGTTGTTGCTCGGTTTGGTCAAGGCTTTTATGTTGTTATTAAAAAAGTATTTGCCTCTTGGAGAAAATTTTCTAGAATTGTTCCGTACAGCAATAACTACTTTCAGTGCTTTTTTTCTGTAATAACTTCGTTATTTTTATATTTCGTTGAAACTTTATAATAATTTGTCGTCACGCTAAGAAAATGGCTTTAAAATACAAGACCTTCCTAATTAGCAACAACTTCAAAGTTACAAACACGACTTTTCGAAACCAAAAAATACATTTAAAAATAACTCATTCTTCACTAAGAAAAACAACGAACAAGAATCCAAATTTACAACAAAATCCCCGAAAACAGCACTCCCACCCAACACAAACCACAATCAGCCAACCTAATAAAACTCGAAACTATTCCAACTTCCAGCGGAGGACGGCAACAACAAGGACCACGACGAGGGCACATGTGGCAAAATCCTCATCATCCTCTCCTGGGTTCTGGTATGCATGACGATGCCATTCTCCTTATTCGTCTGCTTCAAGGTAAGCGGCCGCGAAGTGGCCATAAAAAAAAGGATAGCTTCTCGTTCGCCGGAACAGGAGATAAAATCAGAAGATGCATTGGCCGCGCTGGAAAATAAAGTTTTTTAAGATGCTCGTTAAGGGAGGGAAAATAATAAAGTTGGGAAAAATAAAGTTAGATGCGTGGTAAGGTGTGTGCGTGCAGATTGTCCGTACAGTTTTCCTATACGACTTTACGATATGTCCGCGTTTTTATTTAATGGATTTTAGCGTCGTGTTGTTCTTGTTTGTATAGTGAGAAGAGAAAAGGGATTTTCATATTGTGTATTGTGGGTATTGTTTTTATTTTTGTTTAGGTGGTGCAAGAGTACGAGCGAGCTGTCATATTCCGGCTTGGTAGACTCCTCTCGGGTGGTGCCAAGGGGCCAGGTAAGCAGTTATTGGATTTAATTGTTTTTAAGCTATCAAATTGCATTTGTAATATATTAATTTTGGATAAGTTTTTTACTATGACCAAGCTAACTTATTTTGTGAAATTAATTAATCTAACGCAACGATGTAAAAGTGATATGAAATTTTAGTAAAACTTTGAAGATATTAATTTTAATGAAATGCAAACTTTAGGCATTGCAAGTACCATAATGAATTTGGAGCTTGTGCCAAATGAAAACATTTTCCTTTAGTTTTAGGCGTTTTGAAACTTTAGTCTATCCATATAAATACCTGCCCAGCAAGTAATGTACATACTTAAATTTCATTAAAACACAAAAAATCACCACTCTTAAAAATGCAAAAATAAGAAAAAATCAAAATATATCAAAAACTCCAATACTTTCCTAGCATCCTAGCCATTCAATATTCACAGCCTTTCATCCCCTTTAATCATTCTTTCAGGAATCTTCTTCATCCTGCCCTGCGTCGACAGCTACGCCCGCGTCGATCTACGTACACGAACCTACGACGTACCCCCACAGGAGGTTCGTATATATACAAAACGCATTGTTGCATTTCAAAATCGAAAATATAGGTTACACAGAGCGGAAGGTATATTTTGCTTTCCGAACTCGATTTTTTTTTATTTCCTCCCTCTATCGGGTTCGCGTTTGATTTTATTATTGAGAGGAAAAGTCGATAGCGATGCTTTATCGGATGTAATGCTGATGGGGGAAAGGGATATTTCCGATGGTTCGAAGCTGCTTTTTTACGAGCTTTTCTTCAAGTATGATTTTTTGAAAAATATTCGTGATTCATATCGGCAAACATAATTCCATATTTTTCAATATAAAAAAGTTCCATTTTTTTCTGACCCTTATCAATCGTCAATCTCAGAATACACAAGTCACTCGACTAAAACTTTCTAATAACGCGTCCTCAACACACCAGCTCCCCGCATTAATTATGACAATCCAATCGTCCAATCAAACTCAAAATCCAAATCAACTCCGATCCAGCAATCCGATAAAATTCCGCAGAAAACCAGACATTAACCACCCATCACCAGCCGTCACCCTACATACCGGAAATCAGCATACATAATCTCTGTCACGAAATCGCGAATCTATGTTAACAGGTGCTGACGAAGGACAGCGTGACTGTATCCGTGGACGCTGTGGTGTATTATCGAGTGAACAACGCGACGATTTCGATTGCTAACGTGGAGAACGCGCACCATAGCACCAGGTTGCTGGCTCAGACGACCTTGAGAAACACGATGGGGACCAGGCCGCTGCATGAGATTCTGAGCGAGCGCGAGACAATTTCTGGAAATATGCAGGTGAGGCTGGGGCTTTTGTAGTGAAGATTTATGGGTTTGTTGAAGTGATGGGTTTATGGATTGTAGATGCTCTGGCTATTTGATTTTAATGAATTAATGGTTTGTGTTGATACAGCGAGAAGTCGTCAGTTTTTTTCTTTTGTAAGAATTTTTGAAAGGTTTCAATGTGCAGATGCAAGCTGGAATTTGCAATTTGACTAAACTTAAACTTTAAATAAGTTGGAAATTTATACCTGTCATTGAAATTTCAGTTCGGAATTACAGATTTATTTTAAAAAATATCAAGAGCTCACAATAGCATTTTATGACCCGAGCGAGGATCGCTATAAAATTTTACGCTGGAAAAATGTACAATATTTTTTAATATTTTCGTTACGGTCATAATTCAACTTTTACACCATTTTCAAGCTTATAAACAAAATTATTTGTATCCCAAAATAATTAGCATAAAAGAAACTTCTGTGCAACTAAACAATCTAATAAAACTGAATTTTACACTATCTAATTCTGAAAAATCTTACAAATCCCCCAATGTAAACAAATAACACATAAAAATTCATAAACAACCATCCACAGATTTCATTGGACGAAGCCACCGACTCATGGGGCATTAAAGTAGAACGAGTAGAGATGTAAGTCGACCAATTCTTAAACAAAAAAAACACAATCAAACACGCATAAATCACCTCGGCATATCCTCAAATCAATCTCATCTTTACAGCAAAGACGTCCGACTGCCAGTCCAGCTCCAGAGAGCCATGGCCGCCGAAGCTGAAGCTGCCCGCGAGGCGCGCGCCAAGGTATAATTTAAAAAATTAAAACAATTTTACGGCCAAGTGCGTACGTCAAAATTACAATTCTAATAATTTTTACAGGTCATCGCTGCCGAGGGTGAGCAGAAGGCTAGCAGGGCCCTGCGAGAGGCTTCCGAGGTAATCGGCGATTCACCTGCCGCTCTGCAGCTCCGATACCTCCAGGTCATTATTACCAGAAAAATTATAGCTCTAGCTTTCTTTAAATATGGATATTTTACGTTTAATGCAATGACGATCAGACTGAAAATAAAAACGAGGTAATTTTTTTTAATTCCAGACACTCAACACCATCTCAGCCGAGAAGAATTCGACGATTGTGTTCCCGCTGCCCATCGACATGCTCACTTACTTCATGAAAGCGAAAGAGGCGGCCTAAATGAAACGTCCCTCTCGCCGACTTCTGGAGCAATTTTTGCCACTTCACAATCACGTGTTTCTTTCTTTTCCTTCGATCAAAACCAAGAACGGCAATCAATTAATCAACTCCAACTTGGTCTAAGTAATAAAAAAACAAAAGTTAAAAACGAAGACTTTGCCGTCTCTACCAATGGGTATAACAATAACAAATATATACATACATATATGTGCAAAAACACTGTAACATGATTATTAATACATCGATCGCCGAATAATTTAACTGCGCGGCGGCAGAATCGTTAAAGTAACAATGAAGAAAAAATACGCAATTATAAGAATTTTCAGGTGTACACTATTACATGCGTGTTCAATCGATGTGACTATCGCGGATATACATATATAAAAGACAGCGTTTCGCTAACAAAAAATGGTCTATCCACTGTATTTCCTCGTATAGGTATCCTATGAGCTCCGAAAAAAAACAAGAACCAAAGAACCGTTTTATTTATTGTCCGGGCTCGGTGACAATTCGTTGGCGAGCTTTTCTTTTATTTTTTGTTTATTTACAATACTGTTGGACAAAACGAATTGCCACCGAGAGCGAAGAAAAAGAATATGTTTCACTCCCTTTCGGGAAGATATAACTTGATATTCTCCTAATTAATATTCTCCTAACTAGTTTATAAGATTTGCACAGAGTCCGTTGTTATGATGAAAATAATGCGTTGAGATATGAAAAAAAAATAAAGACTCTCATCTATGTACACGTTTTGTCGAGACAAGAGAACGTTTCTTTTATTCAAAACGAGCGCAGAAGTGTTATTGGAGACATTCTTGTATTAGCTTATTTTTACACCGTTAGTTCGATAAAATCAATTTATTGATCTATTATTTATTTATTTTTGTATTAAAAAGAATCGTACTACTTTTGCGGTAATAATTTATTCTGTGTACTCGATTATTTAAAGAATATTTTTATTAGAATCTTTTTTTTTCTCAATTTATATAGTAACTATATATTTCAGTCCTTTTAGATGTCAATGAAACATATGATTATAATTTATCGACTAATTGCGAAGAATGAAATAAAAGTTTTTCCCTATTATTTTCTACAAATTATTATATATATGTAGTAGTTACTTTAATAATCCAAGTACTTTTAAGAAAGATACTTTAAGTAATTGCTTGAAACATTGCAGTGCGATTATTTTTTATGTGAATTTAGAATGTATATAATAACTTGTAAAAAAATATTAAGTCGATTTAATGAAGATATTATTATTCAGTCGATAAAAATTGTATTAACTTCGTACCATCAACAATTTTTAAGCGGCATAATTAGCCAGAAATTGCCGGCTATTTATAATAATGGTTAAACTTCGTAAATGGAGTTTACAATAATTTTTATATATAGGGTCAAGAAGTATACCAAATGTACTGAGAAATATGAGCTGTCGTTAACGTGGAAATTAACGAGCTAATTTTGTTTGTAATTCAACTTGCTAAAATTAATTGATTACAGTTACAATATTTGTGGTATTACTATTTTCAGATAATTAATTATGATTCGATTAAGGCAATTAGACTTATATTACAAGCAAGTGCATGAAAATTGCGTTTCCTCGTGTTTAGCTTTCAAATTAATAAATATTTTCTAATGACAAGCCAAATTATTAAAACAAATCGTAAAAAATGCAGTGGCGTTTTATATAATTAGTCAATTCAGAATTATCAAACATTTTTCAAACTTTAAATTATCATAGTTTCTAAGAACTGTTCAAAGAAAGTATTTTTCAAACAAAATTTTTTGTACAATTGCCTACGATAAATTTTTTTTTCAATCAATTTTATACGAGATTCTCAGAACTTTATAGATTCTTAGAGTGACTACTGGGACCCAATGATCAAAACACTGAAGGTGCTTGTATAGGTAAAAATTATTGTGCAAATAGTTTGAATTAGATTATATTATTATTCTTAGATAGTGTTTAATCATAAGTCTGTTTTCGTGCAAAAATAAATTTTTGCAAAGCATTTAACGGCCATTCTCACTCCGGAATCGGCAAAGATCTTTTTAGAAAGCAACGTTTGTTTTGAAGTGTTTTAAATTTTTCACTTTTTCTTGTATTTCATTATCATGAATCTTTTGTTATTTAAGGAAAGGGATATCATTTTTTCTCACCAATATTTATTCTTGTGCAAATCCTTTTACTTGAAATTAAATGCTGTATATGACTGAATTTAATGTATAATTTTCAAGACGGTTTTTTGCCAAATAAATTTAGACTTGGGATTACGACACTTTTGAATAACTTCAAATTAAAATATGTAGTACACCAAATTTGTGATTCTAATGTTATTGAAGATATTTTTCAAATTAATTGTATACTATTTTACCTAAAGTACTGATGCATCGACCAAAATGAATGAGACTGCGCATAGCGAATTCTCCAAGTTAAAAGAAAAAAAAACAATGATAGAGAAAGTTGTGTTTTTAATAACGAGTAAACTCGAAATCTAGTCGATTAAATGATTTTTTACTAATTCTATATTTACACATACAAAAATGACAAAATGTGCGAGTGTACAGATCACAAACAGGAATTGATATTGACGATTCAACTCCAGTAATTGTTTGAAGCAAAATTATCAATTGTAAATGATTCAGTGTGAACAATCAAGTCTATTATCTAACAGGGCGTTAATGATCTCTCGTCTCTGGTTCTTCTTCATATGATGCCATAATTTTTTCCATGATTTCCCAAAGCTTATCTCTAGTCAAATCTTTGCAGAAAACCTGTAAAAATGTTATTGATTATAAAAAGCTATTCTTGAATGTTGAACTGTATATCATATAAAATTCATGTTGTCTTGAAAAATTTTAAAATGTGATTCACTCAATGGAATAGTTAAACTCTATTGCAATAAAGTATATCAATAAAATATCAATAGTTTGTTCTATCTTTATTTAATACAATTAATATCAATAATTATTTTATGAAAATACAATCAAAAATCTTAAATATTATCTAGATTTATAAATTTAGAATATGATCAAATATTACATAATGTCAAGTACTTTAACACATTTTATTTTATCAACATTTTTAAATAAAGGTATTGTTAAAATTATTTAATTTATAAGCACGAAATATACTGTATTCTTCATTTATAACAAAAATAAATAAAATTCTTTAATTTTGTTTAAATAATTTAAATCTTAAGTATATACATCTACTATTTTCACAGGTTCAGTGTAGCTAATAATGCCTAAACCGATTTTTACAAATTTTTTGAAATTCATTTAAATTCTATGTTATTTGTAATAATTTAATTTTTTTGTTTAAATTAATAAAATTTAGAAAAATTTACGAAATTACGTATTACAAATATTCCATGATACAGTGAACCTGTTATGATTAAAAATATAAAAAAGTATATTATTGCAATTTTCACTTACATTAAACCATGGCTGCTGATCACATTCATCCATCAAAGGTACTACAACTCCATAAATTTGTAAACTTAAATTAATGCATGCAATGGCAATTAAATTTGGTGGATAATCCAGAACATCTGAAATGTGATGGAAATCTTGTAACAAGGACATACTTGTTCTTGCCACAGGATACTTTTGCCATTCTTCTTCACCAAACCATGCTTGCAATGACCTCAAATAATGAAGCATGTACTGCAAAAAATATATTTTAATTAATTTTATTATTTATTCAATAATGATAGTAAAAATTAATCATACATTTTTTAAACATTTAGAATTAATATTTAGAAGGCTGGAATTTAATCAATATTTTAAGTATTATGTTGTGTATAATTTTTAAATAAAAAATAAATGTATCCAGTGGAGTTCAATCCCAGTTCCAATAAACTGGGATATAATAAAAATATGTTCCACCCCAGTCCTCTAAAGGTTAAAGAAAATCATCAATTGCGGTATTAAAATCTTTTCTTAATAAATTATGAAAATTTAATACAGAAATACAAAATATTATATTTATACTTAATTTAACTTTTTAATATTTAAAACAAAATATTTACCTTGTGAGGATGTTCTGGTACAACTTGGAACTTCAGCATACGCATTATTAATAATTCTGCCTGTACAATAGCATCGCGCATAGCCCAGTATTGATCCCCTAGCTCTAGTGGTGCAGAGCCTCGATGTAGTGTACTGTATGATACATTCATAACGTCCCTAATTTTTAAATTGTTATCTTTTACTTTTCCTGCCAAGTATAAACATGTTGATGCAATTAACTGAAAAAAAAATTAACATTAGTATGCATATATTATATAGTAATATTTTATTCTGAATAAAATTTAAATTTGCTTACATATGGATCGTATCCTCCAGGTGCTGCTTCTCTCATAAATCTATGATACAAAGTTGCAGCTGTCGATATTGTTAAAGGTTGTGCATCTAATTTGTAACCTTAAAAATTAATTTAATTATTAAAAAACTTCAAAAATTACTGTACTGTATTAGAAATACAAAAAGTTGTTCATTCTTGTACTTACCACATTCAAATATAAATCTTGCTACTGTAAAACTGTCACTTGATTTGGTATAGTCAAGAGTTATACTTTTTTGTAAACTAAGTCTTTTCTCCCTTTGCATAGCAAGCACATCGATGACCCCCTTCATTTTCGAACTGAAATTTAAATATTTAAATATGAAATGACTTAGGAAGACATAAACCAATTGATAAATTAATAGTTATTTAATTAATGAAATAATGTATGTTAAATATGATTATTGCTGAAATGAAAAGTTATATTTAAAATAAATGTTATACTCAGCAATAGGACAACATAAAAGCTTGAAACGCGGCTACACAATGTGAAGTATGAATATTGAGGGCAGAAAATAAAAAGTGTAAAAAAAATTTAAACACCCAATAGTGCCAAAAACAGCTTCCTCCTATTAAAAAAATCCTTAAAAATTGAAAAGAACATTTGATAATGATTAGAGACAGGTAGGTGGTGATGCAAAAAAAAAAGTCCTGACAAACATACATGATCTATCCAGGAAGACAAAAAATTAACAGTGCAAAATGGGAAATGCGAATACTAGCTCGGCTAGGAGCTCGACTGGTGAAAGTACTTGGTGAGACATAGAATTGCAGCGAAGACTCGCTTACCTCAAGATCTCGTTTGAACTTGGCTCCAAGTGAATCATGTTTTGCAAGGCACCTCTAAAGTAACACAGACGCGCCAGAAATGCGCATACTTATTCGAACAGGCCAAGCAGCAAAGAGAGGAAGAAGTCTTTGGTTAAATTACAAGAGGGCTCAGATATAGCTACTGTTTTATATACTTGAAGGAGAAAAATCAGAGAAATCGGAAACGCACACACAGCTCACCACGGGGCTTCGCTTTCCGAATCGCACAGGTTACACTGGTATGTGTCAAGATGGCAAACTTTCGTTCAATTATTTATTGTTTACATGTGGAAAATAAAAAGAAGTCGCTGTAGTATTACGAAAACATCAGAGTAGAGTTTTTTTTAGCATCGTACCTTTTCATCATAATTATAACGTTGCACTGAGAAAAACGAGCACAAGTGAGATAAGAGGCCGCATCAACCGCGGACCTGACGATCGCTCATAGATAACCAGCACTGTGACTGAAAATCGAAGCAGCTCCCACGCCGCAAAGCTCGCCAACTGGCTAACAACAACTGACTGAGAGTGAGGTTAGGTTTCGACTGGAAAATGCAACAATGCTGCGTCGGAGCGTAGTCTATGGATCGAAAGAGCGTCGGTATTGTTGCTGACGCGCTGATTGGCTGGATTGGACTTTAAACATTTCCAGGAAGCGGGGGGCGGACTTGTTCGGTGCAGCTGTATATTAGGGTGTGTTTACAATTGTTGGAGGTGAGCGGGAATTATTTGAATTTAGTAAATTTATTTTAATTAATTGTTTAAATTTTGTTAGGCATTGATAGAGGGTTTAACTAAAAACTAATTATGTAAATAAATAAACCAGAAAAATAAACAATTTATTGTATTAAAATTTTTTAATATTAATTACTATTAGCGCTTTAGTAAATAAAAAATTATTAAAAATTCTAGATTTTGTAACAATTTTGTTATGGTAATAAAAAATGATATACTCGATTTTATAGTGTTAAATTAAATTTTTTTAATTTTATTTTTAAACTTAGCTGTTTGAAATTGGTTTAAATTTAAGTTTACAATGATTTAAACAAAATAATTAAATACTACAGATCACACGGATTACAAATGTTATAATTTTTTGATTAAAACAGTATATATATTTTTGTGGAATTAAAATCGATTATGCACATTTTACAAAAAATAAAAGCTGTTTTTTAACTACACAGAATATTTTTAAATGAAAAATAAAACCTGTATTTTAACTACACAAAACATTTGTATGTTTTTTTAACTCAATCTACATATTCTGCATTAATTTTTACAAAACGTAGAATTTCGAATTTAGTGTATAAAAATATTAATGAATAAGACATTATCTAATTACTAATTACTATAATCACAAAAATAATATAGTTTATTGTGCTTGAAACATAAAATTATTAAATATTTTTCCAGTACACTTTACCAATCATGAGTAATTAAAAATTATGTATATAATTTTGAACATAAGATATATTTTCGCAGTATTTTAAAACTTTTTTTAAAAATATTAAGAAATTAATTGCACTTAACAAGTTTAATTTCTATCCAAATGTGATTGCTTTTTGCAATTACAAATGAAGTCAAACTTAAAATAATGAAGTAATTTTATTTAAATAAGTTTAAAGAATTCTATTAAAACCACTATATAAATGTTAAATTAAAGCTTCGATGTATTTTTATCTGTCGTTTATTTCCTACTTTATAAGCAGTTATTCTAAATACACGCATATAAAAAACTTTGGAATACAAATTTTTTTTCATTCTAACTACACATGCTAAACTACAATTCGAAGTCTATACTTTTACAGTACTAAAAATCTTGTAAAACCTGATCGAAATTCCGTTTCCCGAGGAGGTGAAACACTTCCACTTGTCAGCTAAACTTCATCCAATCGATTCTATCGTAGAGTTAAAAAAGAGATCGTCTTTGCTGATTAGTCATGATTGATCACGTTTTCCTTAACATCTTAAAAATAATATTCATCTTATTAGTATAAGTAGGTATATTTTAAAAAAATCCTTGCGTGCTAGAAATATCCTTAAACTAAAAATGACATTACATCTGTTTTAAATATAGTCATACACCATTCTACAAAATTAAATTTGTATAAATATCTATATAAACTTTCATCTAAAAACTCATATATAATAAAAATCTATATATAAATATTTTAACGTCTACGTCTACCAGTTCTGTAATATTAAAGTCACTACGTTATACATTTTTTGCCAGTCAGAATTTGCTTGCAAAAGCATTTAACTCTTTCGTCATCTAATAAAAATGTGAATTTGACGCTTAACTCGAGTTTCGTTTCAACACAGACTTTTGCAGGTTTGTGCAGGCCACGATTATCATATAAGGAAGTGAGATATACTTAATTTAGGAGAAAGGTGACAAAATTTAGCACTTAATAGATTCTTCTCTTAATACGTCTTTTAAGGTGTTTTAGGAGAGATGGAATACTAATTTTGCTCACGTCGCATTAAAATTAATGGCAGATGATATTTCAGGCTTTATTGGGTATATCCAGTAGTGTGACAAGGCTTACATTTTTACTACTCCTATATATGTATAAAAAAATACAGTTAATACAACATTATATAATACGTACCAAAATGATGTCATTTCTTACTTATTTCTTAGTATTTTCGATTTTCTTCTATGAATTCTCTTCAATTTCTATTTTAAAATTGAAGCGACAATGTAAAAATAATTGCCTCGTAAAAATTTTATTTTATTTACATACTTTGTGAATTTATTAATTTATAAAAACTTTTTTTCTTGTACAACGTAAAAAATTTAAATTTGAAAAATTTAACATACAAAAGGTATGATTTATTTAAATTTAATATAAAATATTTCAAATTAACAAAATTCCTATGAGAGTTTAATAAAATAAAAAACGCGTTTAATACTTTCGGCCGAACGAAATTACAAATTCGCAAAGCTCATTCTAAGTAGATGTGTGAAATATGGATCCGCTTTCTTCTTGCAGACGTTTAAAAACGACTTGTCACGCTTACTTTATGAATAAACATTAATCAATAAAATTTTCAAACGATTCCATCACTATCAGCTACGCACGAAGCTTGAATTCCCGTTATAAACTACCATATTCTGCAATCTTTAAAAACTCGATTTTCGGATTGGTAATGTAAATGGAGACGTTTGCAAAATTTTATTTGTGAATATTCATTAAAGAGGGTAGAGAGAGAGACTGACAAATTGGATTCGTGGCAAAAATTTTTACAAAACTAATATTTGAATATCGAGATAGAATAATTATATGCCAATAGGAAGTAAAGGATCACGTGAATATTTTATAAGTATTAGACAAGCAAAATATTTTTAAGAAACTTTAATAATTTTATAACTACAATTAAATTAATTAAATTTATATTTAGATAGCAATTTATTTATATAAGTTTTAATACGTGCCAATACTTAATAATTGTGTATAGACACAATTATTAAGTATTCACATTTACTAAAATAAATTTAGGAACCTTAAAATAAAATTAAGCATTACCGTCATAAAATCTACTTTGATTACACGATAAGGATTTGATCAATGTTTGATAAAAATGTTCGGAGATAATAAACATCCTACTAATTATGTTACTGTAATTTTAGTTTGATATCATATAATTAATTACTTTCACATTTAGCAATCGATTTCCTAAAAACTTTTGCTCTATATATAATAAATGTTTGAATATAATGAAAAGAGTTAATATTTTAAAAAGTAAATGAAATCTACTATTAATTCAACGTTAATGTTAATTTAAAAAATTTAATATTAAAGTCAATTCTTCAAACTTAAAAAATTTAAGTATATAGTAAGTTTACTTTTGATAAAAAGATACAATATAACCTTATAAATTTGAAAACTTTTGGTCACAATTTTTAATATTTTTAAATCGGATATCGCCAGTATTAAAATATACAAATTTTAATAATATCAGAATCCAAAATTAATTTTTAAAAAACCGTCGCTTCATTATAAAATATCCCAGCTTTTTCTCCTTTCGCCCATACAAAACTCCCTGCAGTGTATAGCATTTCAGAAAATGTAAAAATAAAATTTAAAGAGCCGCATAAAACCACAATACTAAATTTTTCGTCGTTTATTCATTCCGAAAACGGAAAGGGGGAGGGGAAAAGCGGGACAGAAAGGAATTCTAAGCGAACGAGAGGCGCATAATGGCTTTTTTTATCCTCCGTATAATGGTCCTAGGAAACTTCTAATGCCCGCGCGTCCTGCTTAAAACCAGTTCTCTCTTATCTGGCTTTTAAACTATTTGAAGAAAAATCACAATTTAATTTTATTAAATCCTCGTAAGCGTCTCGTTTGTCCATCGCGAATCTAACGTTACTACAATCCAATTTCGAACAATGATTTTCGAAAAAAGCAATGCCGCACGTGAAAGTTTTTACCTATAACAAGAATACAATCTCCGCATTCTCAGCAAATTTGATTAAATCGTAGATCAAAATAGATTGACATATTTACTCTCCGGCGAAGTAGCGTTACTTTTATTTGACTTGGCGCGAAATAAAAAACTTTCGAAAAAAAAAAAACTGATTACCAGCATAATGACTAATGTATAATTTGCCGCGTAAAAGAAAGCCATTAGCGGATATCGCGATGGATAAATATAAGAATTTGCGAAAAAGGATTATCTCACGTCGCCGTCGACGACGTCGGAATGAACAGTTATAGGCATAATGCGCGCGTGCGTATGCGGTTTGAAAACGAAGTTCAAACTTGGAGATACAACAAACAGGTCCTGGGTAAGCAACATATAAAAAAGTCGCTTGAAAAACGCGTTTCTGGCTTGCATATATAGCTGCGGCAAGAAAGGCTTGGGAGTAGTTGGAGACTTTGGGGGGGAACAAAGTTTCGAGAGGGGCGATTATTATGTTGAAAGAGACTGGGCTGTCTAATAATTTTTGGTGAAATGTTGAGCCTGAAAATAAATTTTGTTTATGGAGGTTTGGTGATCGTATTTTTGGTGGTGAGAAGGATTGGATAAGATTTGAGAATTATGTGATAAAAGTGGGAATTACCAGAGTTATAGTGGGTTCGAGATTTCTTCTTTAATTTTTTTGGATCGTACTTCCTGCAATTACAAAGAATAAAATGAAAAAAGAAGATTGATCCAAACTTAAGTGGTATCTACGTCATTCAGAAAGGCAAAAATAATACTTTTAAATTAGAATTATTAGAATAATTTTGAACAATGAAATCACATTTTTAAAACAATAATCTCACACAAAATAGACATAAACTAATCAAAATTAAAACCACCTTAAAAAAAAACCCAACTATACAATCCCAAACCAAACCCACCGTCAAACCTCAATTTCCTCCCGATAAAAAAAAGACCCGTCGCCTATCTCCCTCTTCAAACTCTCTCATTGTGCCCCACGAAAGTGCATTCCGTCCTCGATCCAGCCTCGCGGGGGCCTAAGCTCTCCCACTAATTTTTCATGCCCACCGAACGCTCAGCCTTTTAAAAAAAAAAGTCCACGACGCTCTGAGAGTCAGGTAGTACAGTACTACGAGTGATGAAGCTAAAAAACTCGTCTCGGGGCATTAGACGGGCCCAGAAAATCCATTCACCTGTGCCCGCGCGCTACCTAAGATTGATCCCGGAGTTCAGACACGTTTTTCCTATATCCACCTGTGTAACGCAGGGGCCCCCTTCACATTATAAAGCGCGCGCGCGTTCGAGCATAGAGAGGAAGGTTATACGAGTGCTGCGAGGCGTGGGCGCAAGTTTCCTGTGTTACCGGCTTTAGGAGTTTGTGTTTTATGTGGGTTTTGTTCTGGTTGGTGTGGTTTTGGAGGAGAGAGGCTTTGAGAGGAGTTTTTTTTTTTTGGAGAGTGGGTTGAGATTGGTTTTAAATGTGGTATTTGGCAATGCGTATTTTGGATGCTGTTGTTATATAAAATCTAAATTTTTTAATACGGTATGTAAAAATAGTATTTTAGTGACCTCCGTGAACTGTTTTAATTCATTAGAAGATTAATTTGCCGATACTATTCTAAATCCTAATATTAAAATTCTGAATTTTAAATCTATTTTAAACACTGCATTTTTAAATGTATAGTAATTAAAATACTTTTTCAAAATTTATTGTTTTTCTTCAAAGTATTTTAACAGTATTTCGCATTTATATTTAAAAAATTAATTTCTCCTCTTCTGTCTACGTTTCCATACAGACGCCACTTCAACCAGACGGAGTACGTATTCATCAAGTGCCTTGTAAATCCGAAACACTACGAAATTACCTCTCGTCAAACTGCCTACATTCTAAAGTACCGCACTCGACTCGAAAAAAAACTAAATTTTCTCTCTTACACACAAACCACCTCATAAAGATTAGATTTTGGCACTAAATACCCGCATCAAAGCCACATTCTCTGAACGCATTATACCTTATAAACACTAATGGTCCCCCCACATTTTTCAGCTCCGCATCATTCCCCCGTCAATTAACCGGCTTTCTCCATTATGATAAATTTCTCGAAAAGCGCCTTTTGCAAATGCAAAACAACGTGAAAGCCACATACACTAACCTTAGATTTTATCACCGTCAGCCCCCCCTTAAAGCCAAGGCAAAAGATACGCTAATGTCCACCTTAAGAACAGGCGCGATTTCAAAGTAAAATACAAGCCGCAACTATACCCGCCGTCCGTTTTCCCTATTCAGCCTTTTCGAGCGCACTCGCGCGTATCTGCATAAGCGACGCGCCTCCGAGGCGCACAAAAGGCGAAAGGATCGGCCTGTGAATTAGCATATCTAAATTTCGTCTATTCTCCTGCTTTTTCTGTCTCCCCGAGTGTGCAAGTATATAAGAAAACGTCGCACAATGCCGGAGAAAAACAGCCGAGTTATGCAAATATATTAAAGGCATTCCGCTGGGTGTACGGTTTAAATGTACCCTACACTCGATTTATCTCTTCCAGTCGAAAAGATCCCCTGAGACACCTATAATCGTACCTATTCCTACGCTGTGTCTTAGAATCTTATCTGTCCTTCTCATCGAGCCGAGAAACCGATACTGAAATCAATATCCCCCGCTTAACGCCGCATAAATAACTATCTCCTTAACTCCCCCCTCCTTTCCAAGATTTGACGGAAATCAAACAAAATCGTTATCCCAGCACACCCGAGGATGCAGCCACATATATCTCTATACACCTATCCGTAACCTTGGAGAAATTTTCCACGCGAGGAGGTGTACACATACTCACGCTTCTGTATACATAATGAATCCTTATTCTACAGGATGAGCCAAGCGAGAAAAAGGGCCGAGCCACTATACGAGTATATATCTTATCTCTCCTCGCTCAGCGCAAGGCAGGAAAAGGTAGGTCAACGCTCTAAAAATGGTCAGAAGAGAGCTCCGAGGTCCCACTTGGAGAGATCCAAGGGGGTAAGAGACGAGAGAGAGAGAGAGAGAGTCAAAGCTTGAACTATGCTCGCCGCGTGCGTACAAGCCTACTCCCACGTTTTACTATCTTTACTACGTAGTACTACGAGAGAGTAGCGTGCGGGGATAAAAACGTGGAATTCGAATGAATGACTTTACTATAGTGTACTACGGGAGAGGAGTGACGCGGAGAGACGAAGGCGACATGCCTTGGGATTATGTAATGGGAGAGTTGTATGTGGCTGAGGTCAGGCTGGCTTTTATGGGAGTGGGATGGATCGCTTGATTTATAAGGGGGAGACTGGATTTGAGGTTTGGCTTATGATGGGATGTGTGAATTGTTGATGTGGATATGTGTGAGCTGGTTGGGAAAATGGTTGTTAGAGAGAGGTGTTATTAGAGGTGGGTTGAGTATTGCTGGGTTATTGATTTGAGTTTGAATTATTTTATGTTTTGGCTGGGAAAATATAGTGGTTAGCTTTTCGATAAGAGGCTTCTTCGATTTGATTTATGGGATGGGTTTGGGCTGGAACTCGTGTTTGGATGCGAGACTTTTTTATTTTGATTAAAAGCATGGTTATTTGGGAGAAGTAATTGGTGTGGGTATAAACGAATGGTTTTATTCGATCAAAATTGAATATGCCTAATTATTTGCAGCTTAAAGTCCTCGTATATTTACATGTCCGTCCTTTCCTTTAATAAAATCTCATCGACAAGGAATAAAAGTTAAAAAAAACGTCAGATCGAAAAACGAGTTTTAAAGCGACGGGCATATTTACCCGACCAAAAAAAGCCCCCGCCGCCTTTAAAAATCTTCTCTTTACGGACATTAACTGCAGCGTCAATTAAACTCCATTAAAAATCCTACAAATAAAACTCAGAATCCAGATTTACTCTCCTCACTCCCTAACATTCTCAAACCTTAACAAATTCGCTTAAACCTTTCGAAACTCAAAACCCAAGACTCTAACACCAACATCCTCTCACGCGCACATTTTCTCCGTGCCCCGTCTTATGATTTAACCTTTCAGGCCATTTAATATTCCAGCAGCACGCAGGAGAGTAACTCAGCGCGCTCGCTGGCCCGTTACTCGAGTTTTCGTAAGTATATAATTGCGTTAGTGGTTACGCAGCTAGAGCACGGCTTTATAATTGAAGAGCCTCTCGGCCACATTTCTCATTTAAATAATAAAGTCATCACGCCCCCCTTAAAATTCCGACGGATTGATCACCTCCTTATATACACACGCATCATCAAATTTTTAAACAACGCCTTAAGGGGCAAAGCCACTGGCGGCAAACTCGCTCGTCAAACACATCGACGTTTATTTTGCACTTAAAATAATAATGACACATCCTACCGAAATACGCGCTCTCTAGCCCAGGGCAGATGTATCCATCCCACATATATACAAACTCATACACGAGCCAGCCCCCACCGGGCCTTTTTCTCAGTGTACTCCATCTATTCGCGCGTACACGTGTGAATTCGCGTCTCAAGGAGGCCTGTCTTGTCTCTCTGCGCTCCGCAAGCCAAGAAACTCCGAGTCTACTACGAAAATTTTCAAGATCCGAGCGGGTAAAAATATCCTTCTGTCTGCGGCCTTGAATTGCATTATGAAAAATTTTAATGCTATTACGAAATGATAATTTATCGAGCTGCGCTTGACGAATTACGTTTATTTCTTGCTTTATGCAGGATTAAGTGGATGTATATGGAAAGTGGAAAGGTACGCGCTGGCTTTTTAAAAGCGCAGCTTAGTCTTCGGGATTTTATTAAGCCTCGCTGCGCCGAGGTGTATCCGGTTTGGATATATACATACACATACGCTTTCGAAAGCTCCTTCTTTTTTCCAGCCCGCGGAAAGTTTATATTATGCATTCCTGGGAACGGGAGGAGACAAATTTATGCTAAAACTGCGCTGCACGCGAGCTTTTTTAATTAGCCGACGAGTCGTTAATTGATGTCGCCGGGGCAAATGGAGCAAGTGGTATATACTTTTACGAGCGAGTTTGGTGTGACTTTGGTTTTTTACTTCGCGCGCGGTTTTTTAAAGATATATCGTCTGCTGGTCGGTACGGAAAAGTCGTTATTTATAGTTGGCTGATACGTTTTTCTTGAAAATAAAAAACAGAGAGTCGGCCCTGAATTCGTGAAAACGCGAGCGAATGTGATCGTATGAGGCGGCTGAGTGCTGAAATTTCTTGGCCGATACGTGATTTCTCACGATAAATGTGTAGGAGAGATGGTTCACGTGAGGAATTACGCTAAAATCTCACGTCGCAAGTTGAGATATTTTTCCGCGTGGGATCTGTGTAGATGATGCTAGGTTCGTTGATTTTCGGTAGGGATTGGAACAAAGAGACGTGGGTGTTTGCTATTTTATATCTAAGAGTTTGTTTTTTAGTGTTTAAACACTTTAAACATTTGTTTTTATTTCAATTTAGATGATAAGTAACGTTTTGAGATAATATATGAAACTGCTCATTTTGGAGCATGCAGAAACTTATTTATTTTTTAACTAATTTTTACTTTTAAAAATATGGTACTGTTGCAATGTTATTATTCTGTATTAAATTACCATTTAATAACTTAACGTTAACGATTTTTCCGAAAATTGAAAACTAAACGGGAACGAATTAAATCCCGTTTTCTCGATAACAACGAAAATTCCATATCACCTTAAGCTAGCAAGTTCCGTTAATCTCAAACAACTACTCTACAATCCGATACTATAAAAAAATAAAATTCCGATAATTCAAACTATAAACAGCCATAACAATACATAACAATAAGAGCAGCAATAAATAATCGAATCTCCGCTAAAGCACCTTCAATCAAAACAATCCCAATCCACCCACAACCTATCCACCTCTCAAATCCTGCACCTACATCCTCTCAACGCTCGAATGCACCTCTCGGCGCGCGTTCATCCACCTCTCCGCGCTTGTAACGTACAAATTCAAAAGCCTCGCAAAAGGTAGACTATATACATATATCCAGAGCCTCTCGTCGCTCTCGACTATATTCCTGTACGCGCGCGTTTCTGCAGACACTCGCATTCAAGAATTCAAAGCATCCGACCAGAGGATGTGGCGGCGTTCACCGCCTCGTATATATACATACATATATATACCCACTTCTGACGCGCGTGCATACGTTTAAATGGCCAAACGCTCGGCAGCGCATTGCAAGCGGAGCGAGTCACTCCTGCTTATCTATACCCTATATGTGTATATATAACTAATCGACGGACGCGCGCTGTTGTAGCTACCGTAATGCTATAAAAACCCGTCCTCTGGCTGTGCTGTGTGCGCGACACCAACACATATATGTGATACTGGCTGCGGGCTTGCGGATATATAGGGCGATAGTAGGGGGGTCAGTTCCCTAGGCTGCGTTTGCAGTTGCGAGAGAGCGATGTGGTATTGTGGGAGTCGGTTTATTGATTTTACGGGGGATTGTGGATTCGATGGATATGCTTGTGGCGATTACGGAGCTCGTTTTTGGATGACAGAAATTTTTTGTTAAAATGTTGATGGATTAATAAAATCTACGATAGTATATTGTAAGATAATCCTTCGTATAAGGTAGTCAGATATTTTCTGCAGTAAAAAAAAAAATTAAAAGTTATATTCTATAATAATCTTCCCATCGCCATCCAACATACTTTCAAACTAAAAAAAAATAAACAAACAAAACCTATACCAACTCCAAAAAAAAGCAATAATCCATCCTTACCGACGCTCGCAGCAATCAATATCAAAGCCAGCTCTCTCGCGTCATTATAAAAGCAGCCTCAAAACTCGCGCACAACACACACATACAGCGCTGCGGCGGCGCTGCTGCCGCTCCGCACACAAACACAACTCTCTCTCTCCTAGCTATCTCTCAGGCTCGCTCCAAGCTCGCTCGGCGAGACTAAGCGAGTCGCTTGTGGGAATCGGAGGACTGCAGAGGCCCGCGCCGCCAGCGCTCCCATACTATACACACACAGCACGACGCATATAGTATATACCATCGCAGAGAGCAAGGAATTAAAAAACGGCGAGGGACGCGCGCGGCGGCTCTTTTTTCACCATCAACTGCTCCGCTATCCACTGTATACACACTCTCGCCTCGGCCTCGCCTTTGGCCCGTACAGTGCCGGAAAAGCTCGAGAGAACATCGGAAAGTGTGAGGATTAATCGTCGAATGGCGACAACGTAGATTTCCCGGGCGCAGCGCCTCTGGCAGTGAGAAAAATTCAGCGTAGCATCATGCTCCGCCGAGCCGTTTAAAGGGGGTGAGTTGCCGAGATTCCACGTTATAACCGCCGGATAAGCCTGTGTGTGTATACATACACGCGAGCTCGCGCTCTGTGTTGTCTTGAGAAAAGAGCGTGGGAGGCCGAGGACGTTTTTTCCTATATAAGAGAGACTCTGCGTGGGTCGTACGCACGGTTTCTTTTTTTTTTTTTCCTCCTTCACGTCGCGCTCCAGTGCGTTTATCGAGCCAGCGGTTATACTCTGATTTCCTCGACTCTCCTTTTTAATTTAGCACTAAATTTCGGGGAGGATGTTGGAGGTTTGCTAGGAGGAAGAGGTTAGGCCCGAGGTGTAAACTGTTGTGTTTTGAGGTTTCTGCGGGCGGCGATTTTCCTGCGAGACTGTGTATATAGAAGATAGATATGACCCCCCCGTCGACTCCCCCTCGCCTTTTATTTTTGGAACAATCGCAAGCGCGCGCGCGCGCGCGTCTCGCTCTTGAACCTCGAGAGACATGCCTGCGGGTCTGTGTATATATAAGTCGGGATTTAATGACTGGATATAGGGCCTTTTATTAGATCAGGGCTTGGGAGTGACTGTGGGACGAGGGGGGGAAGAAAGTTTTTTTTTTTTTTTTTTGAGTGCTAATTAAGAGGGAGCTTTGTGGGAGAGTTATGAGCGAGAGATGGGAGAGTGTAATCTGGACGGAGTCACGGCGCGTATTTGCCTTTTTGCTTTATCAGGGGGCGATAATCGCGAGGAGTATGTAGAGTATCGGCGCGGCTTATCTGCTGAAACGTGGAAACGCACGAGCTGGGTGAGCGTATTTACTTACTGGGAGATGGCTTAGGTCGGCTGGTGCGTGACTGTTGATTTTGAGCTGGATTTTTTTAGTTTTTTCGAGGTGTGTCGGGGCTTTTAAATTGGGTAGGTGAGTTTTGGGTGATTATTTGGGTTTTATGTAATCGCGATGGTTGGAGGTGTTTGGTGGAGTGATTGTTTTTGCTGCTTTGTTGTTGATTGGGAATTTTAGATTGTCTAGTTTTGATGAGTTATTAATTTAGTGAGTAATGTTAATTTTCAGTTTTTTTATTACATTTTTCAATTTAATAGAAATATTTCAAGTTTTCTTTGACCTTCTTATGTAAAAAGTACTATATAATAGAAGTGCATATATTTCTAATGCATTTATTTCTGTACAGTCACAATAGAATAACTCTGCTAGACACAAAATGGATAAAATGTGATAAAGTTATCTTGAAATTTGAGATAGATGGGAGTATTCTGAATTTGGAGCACATGTAGTAAATGAAAATTTAATTGATAATAAATTTTATAAATGTATATTATTTAAAATTAATTTATTTACAAATACTGTTTTATTAACATCTTTATTATTAAAGTTCTTTGGATTCACAATACTCATACTGAAACAAATCAATGAAAATACAAATATTTTAAATATTTTTTTTAATAAAATAAGATTAATTTTACATTATTAATGAAATAATAGAAAATTATCATGATTCCAGGATTTTGAAGACAGCATGTGATTGGTCCTTATAAGGAAAAATTATATTAAACAAGAAAAAACCAAAGTAAAACAAAAATCATGTATCAAGATTACGAGAAAAGACTGCTAAAACCAACCAACACCGATCCTCATCAAGCGATGGAGAGTAGTACTTGTACGACTCCACCACCTATGCATTCACAGACACATTCACTTCCACATTCACCAATTTTTTATTCACCAACAAAGCCTTCAAACAATAGTTTCGATCGCTTCATCCCCACACGTCTGGGCAACAATTGGCAAACTACGTTCTCTATGATCTCTGAAAGTAGTCGAAGTGGTGTTGTTAACAAAAAGACGAGAGAAAATAATGGTGAAAGCAGTAGAGATGGAATCGCTTACTCTTGTTTGTTAAAAAATGAATTATTAGGTACGTTATTATACATTATACATTAATTATTCAAATATTAATTACAATATAAGAATGAAAACTTCAATTTTACTTAAACTAATGTAATCTCCATGAAAATTAGGTGCTAGTATAGAAGACGTAAAGGGCCAGTGCGAAGAGCGAAGAATACTTTCGCCACTGGCTGGCAAGAATCTGTTCAAGTACACAACCCCCACCAAGGACCGGTCACTCCTTGACCAAAGCTCACCCTACTCCCTCTCACCCCTCAGTGCTAAAAGCCAAAAACTCCTGCGCTCCCCGAGGAAGGCCACCAGGAAGATCTCGAGAATTCCGTTCAAGGTGCTTGACGCCCCGGAGCTTCAGGATGATTTTTACTTGAATCTCGTCGACTGGTCGTCGCAAAACGTGCTCAGCGTCGGCCTGGGAAGTTGCGTGTACCTCTGGTCGGCGTGTACGAGTCAGGTTACGCGGCTGTGCGATTTGTCGAGCGACGCCAACACCGTGACCTCGGTAGCCTGGAACGAAAGGGGAAACCTCGTCGCGGTCGGTACGCAGCACGGCTACATTCAGGTGTGGGACGTCGCGGTGAACAAGCAGGTATGTATGGGAACTGTTTCCATTACTCACTTTTTTTTCTGCCGCGATTTCTCTTTTAATTACGGTGACCCTTATTGCGCAATCACTTTAATAGGTTGTCCCTAGCCGTTTTTTATTGCCATTCTTTGCTTACACTGTCATCTTTTCTGTGAATCTATTTTCAGGAAATTAAAAAATCTCGCAATTATAGAGGGTATTCATCTCAATTTATATTTATAACTGTGTGAACATTTCAGGTGTATCAGAGATTTCCTTGTAACTTTTTTTTAGGCATTCAAGTGTTGAGCTTTGCTCAATAAGCAAATGTAATTTTGTTTTTAAAAATTAAAAAATTACATAAACTTGTATTTTTAAATAATAATATTATTTATAATTATATAACTTATATTTATAACAATTATCTAAAAATAAAACAGTTTTATCATTTAAAATTAAATTTAACTACTGAGTCACAGTTGCAGTTTATTTATTGTACAAACTTAGTGAAAGATAACTAAGGTATTTCAAACAAGTTTCAATGGCCTTATCATGACTCAGGCAGTTTCTCAAGATAGGAAAGAACTAAGCTAGACAGACAATACAATACCGTTACACCTACTTCCCGTCTTCACCGTGAAGTTCTATTACAAAACCATTAAAAATAAGGCTAATCTCCTACAATACTGTGTTCCCAAAAAACTTTTATAAATTCAGCTTTCTTTACAAAAAAAAGCACATAGCTAACGACGTTCTTTAAATTCTCCAGGTGCACAAGCTCGAGGGTCACAGCGCGCGGGTCGGGGCCCTGGCCTGGAACGACGAGGTGCTGTCGTCGGGCAGCAGGGATCGTCTAATTCTCCAGCGGGACGTCCGCACGCCGTGCCTCGTGCCTGAGCGCAAGCTCGGCGCCCATCGTCAGGAGGTCTGCGGGCTGAAATGGTCGCCCGACAACCAGTACCTAGCGAGCGGCGGCAACGACAATCGGCTCTACGTCTGGAACCTGCACTCGCTCTCGCCTGTACAGACGTACACCGAGCACCTGGCGGCCGTCAAAGCGATCGCCTGGTCGCCTCATCACCACGGACTGTTGGCCTCGGGCGGCGGTACCGCCGACAGGTGTATCAGGTTCTGGAACACGCTCACCGGCCAGCCAATGCAGTGCGTCGATACGGGCTCGCAGGTGAGATTTTCTATCTTTTTAATTTTAAGAAATTTAGTAAAGTTGATTGTGATTTATTCTTTATACTTTTCACTTTTAAAACTCGTCTTTAGGATTAGATATATAAATTGTAATTAAAGTCAATGCGTAATGGCATTGCATAAATATGATACAACTTTTCGTTTGCTTATGTATATACAAATCTTTTTAATAGGAGTGAATATTGCCAAATCTAAAGTGTATGAATACATAAGTTGGCAAATAGTTACTCAATTGAGCTTTTAATATACTTACAAATATAGTATATTCATAGTAGAAATTAACTTTAAATTCTAGTTAATAAAATATTTGAAAAGTTCAATTGTAATCTATCAAATAGAAAAACGTGTATATTTACCTTTTGACTTTAAAACTCATTGAAAAAATGTCAGTGAAATGAAAGAATGTACTAGAAAGCACTAAAACTAGTTTTACCTTCAATTTACCTTGCAACTATCAAATAAGTACATTGAGAAAGTTAACCACTTTTAAAGTAATTAGAGCTAATGATAGCTAAATGATAGAGTTAATTTGGTGAAACAGATCATTTTCTATAATTAGCGTTATTACATCATAGTAGCACCTTGAATGACACAATTTTAGAACCTAATTAAGTAAAAGGATCATACAGCCTATGAAAGTGACTCAACTCCAAATGAAAATTGATTTTCTCTTTGTAGGTGTGCAATTTGGCATGGAGCAAGCACAGTTCAGAATTAGTCAGTACGCATGGCTATTCGCAAAATCAAATTCTCGTGTGGAAGTATCCAAGCCTTACGCAAGTGGCCAAATTGACTGGACATTCTTATAGAGTTTTGTACTTAGCGATGTCGCCCGACGGTGAGGCAATCGTGACCGGAGCTGGCGACGAGACTCTGCGTTTCTGGAATGTGTTCAGCAAGGCGCGCAGTCAAAAGGAAAATAAGTCTGTGCTGAACCTTTTCACGAGCATTCGATAAGACAAGGACTGAATGAGACAGAATGAGCAGTGTTGCTCTGCGTAATGTACATAATTCAAGAAGTCAGAATGTTGGTGTGAAAATTATTCAATTTAAGGATATTTACTTTGATTTGGTCAGTCGAAGATTAGTTTTTTGGAATTTATAGAAAATTTTACATTGCAAAATGAATTTTTGATTTCTTTATTCATATTATTTTTACACGTTTTCGTACATTTTGTATAATTTTTTTTTAACGTAAATAATTGAAATGAAAGAAGTTTACTACGAAACCAACTCTTGAAAAATATTTTCTTAATATGAGAAATGATTGTTTTCTCAGAATTCGAAGCCAAAGATAGTGAAATTCTAAGGAAATAACTATTAAGAGAAAGTTTTTTTAAATTTGTAGTAAATTTTTTTTTATATTTTTTGTATATAATATTATTTTGTAAGCATATTTAACCTTTTGTAAATTTTTTTCTGTTTTTTTGAAAATCTAATTTTCTTAAATATATTTATTATTATTTTTTAGAGTCGGTACTTAAGAAACTTATTAGTGGTGGTTCCAAAAAACTAATTTTGCATAAGCAACCAAATCGTTGTTGAAATCCCATTGATTATAAATATACAAATCATATATTATATAAATATATACAAAAAATATATTAGGACGAGTACAGAACCGTAGGTAAAAGTTTGCGCCACGTGATTTTTTTTTATGTTCCGTAATGCACAGCCTGCAGCATATTGAATTACCTGTGCAATAATTGTTTTCTTTTAAGTGCGCTTTTGTTGCTTTATTCTAAGTTAAAGAAACACATTTGCCACACGTATTTGCCTACACACTGTGTACGTGTAACGACAAATGTTGGCCGAGTCACAGTTTTAACTATTTTTAGTTATGAGGCTTGAAAGTAAAGAAATTCTGGCGAAAAATTTTTGTTAATACCAGCAAGTGCAGGCAATACTACCTCAAAAATGTACACTTTTCAAATTTATGTAACAGTGTAAGTTTCTCAAACATTTAACTTTTCAAAATATGGGTATTAATAATAAGCAACTATACCATTTCAATATTATAATAGCATAGATTGTCACAAAAAATATTTTTTACATTGGAAATTTACACGAAAAGGACATAAAAGTTGAAAATTAACCAAAGATGCTTATTTTAAACTTTTATGCAAACCTTTAAGAAGAATATAATAAATGTGAAAAGTAGGTTGAAAATATACATCGTTATATAAAATTTGAAAGTCAACTTTTTGTGATAGTTAATTGGAATAATTTTGAGTATACACAAGCAGTTATTTCTGTTTTTGTAAATGTTAAATAAAATAAAAAATATCTGGGTGCAAGTTAAGTTTTGTTGTCATCACTATACTGCTGTATGAACTGCAGTATCTGCGAAAATATACATCGTGCTGTGTCTACTCAGGAGTTAGCAGGCTGGTTAGGAAATCGCTGGAAGTTCTTTTTTGTTGTGTATAAACTTTGTTTTTTTTTTTTTTAAGTTTCGTGCTGCGAGGGTCGTTGTTCTTTCATTTGTTCGAAGAAATCTGCGCTTAGCTTATACCATGCGAAGTCAGTCATTTGTACAAATTTAAGTTGAAAAGACATTAACAATTTACAAAATGAATGAATTAATTTATATATGAAGTATATATATAACTAATATATTTTAATTGACTAAGTAAAATAGCTCATGAAAGCGAGGATTGTGTCGATGTTCGGATACAATTCAGTACATGGAAAATCAACGTAAAACTCGAAAAGAATTCTAAATTCTACTCTGTACGCCACCATAGTCTTGATGGAGTTTTTGAAAAGATGTGTTTAAATAGTGAAATAATACAGAACTATTAATAATTAAAAAAAAAAGTCAGAATGAGGTACACGTATAAACTAAATACATTTGAAAGAAATGAGGAGTTCAGACTCAAATTCTATTACAGCCTCTATAAGCTGCAGCGAGTTTTCATATAGTTAATAATATCATTAGACAGTTTGCTATATACACCATCAATTCATAGAAATAATTCATTACAATATTATTCAAAGTAAACTAAGCGATATCATCAAAAACTACAAAATCTTGAATTAAAGTTGATTTTGTTGAGTACAGCGACTTTATTACTGTTTATTATGTGTTTTGCATGTACGTAAATCTGTGATTGTGTGTTCAGTAAACAAAAAAATGTTTCAATTTGCCCAACGAACGGTGAAGTTATAAGAGAAGCCTACAAACGAAATTCAAATTTATATTTCAAAATACTTATATTAAGTCTACTCGTTATCATTAATGAAAAAAAAGAATTTTCAAAAAAATAAAATTGAGAAAAAAATTCTGTTTTTTGATGATTTTCTAGCTACATGAATTTGGTCAACTGTGGGCTCCTTTTACAATGCATTTCAGTAAATATTAATAAGTATAAACTTTTATTTAGATGATAGTTAACAAAATCCACCAACTAAACCAAGAAAATCCTTTGTATGCGTTGTATTGAATCAATGTTTTAGTTTTAAATTAGAAATTAACTTTTTACATTAAGAGCAAATAATTGATAAATGCTTCCATTATATTTACATTTTTTTTGTAATTTTTAAACCATAGGGAGAGGATATTAAGTCTTGTGCAATGAATTTTTTCGATAGTTTAGTTTAGATAGATGCACCCAATTACACCGCACTTTATATATAGATATATTACTTTTATAAACCTTCACTTCTCAATCATTAACACTTAAATGATAAAAAGAACAACGGTCAAGCTGTTTTATTTTGTACTCGCTGTAGTATTTCTTTGAATTTACAAGACTGCTTAATTTTTTCTCTCGGTCAATCTAAATGAAAAATTTATTAATCACGTTCGAGGTACAGCAGATTCAATGATTCAAACAGCGACTCGAAAAGACAAATCTTGTCAAGACTAAAGCTTTTTCAATTCTTGCGATGGAACGTAGCTACCAAAATTGTCAAGGAGGAGTGGAAGTCTGTTTCAGCGTTTCACGCAGCGGACTATAAAAATTTATTGACATAAATTATAATTATCTACGTCTTAACGCGATACAATTTATCAAAAATATTTTGTATGCATTTCGTTTGTATGGATATATCGATGTATATTTTTTCTCTTCATGCCTAATAAATCTAATTAATAGTCAAGAGAAATAATAAAACTCAAATGCTGGTATTTCTTTCTTAACTAAGACTTTATTCATTCTTTCTAAAAATATAATGGCTTAGAAAATCATGATAGAATTACAAAATATGATAAATTCATGAGGAATGCATTTCCTCCTATTTTATCTTTTCTTCAAAAAGTAGATTCTTATTTACATAAAATGTGCTTTGTGAATAGTATGCAAAAATATATTTAAGAACAATCGAGTCAATACTTCGTTGAAAAATGTTGAATAGGTCACAGGGAACACATTTTTCACGGAAAAAATATTTTGTTATGATACATATAACAATCACTGTCATCGACACTTGCGCTTATATATGAAATTATATATATAAAAATTAATTAACATAGTCTATTTGCAAATCAATCATTCGATTGAGATTTCTTCTTTTTCTTCTTTTTCTTTTCCCCTGACACTGGCTCTTCTGTTACTGCTTCTGTTACTTCAGTTTCTGCTTCTTCTGTTCGCTCCTTCTTCTTCTTCTTCTTTTTCTTTTTAGGTTCTAAACAATAAAAAATATAAAATTATTAATAAATAATATTAACAATAATTTTCAGAAACCCACACAATATATTTTTTATCGTTTAAGAGAATTATCAATTAAAAAATTAAAAATTGATGAATAACAAATGCTCGAAAATATTTCAAAAGTATTTAAAATTCAAAATACTGAGTGAACATAAAAAAGACATACCTTCTGAGCTACCTTCTGCTTCTGCAGAAACTTCTGCCTCCTCCTCAGGCTCCTGTTTAATTTCTTCTTTGATCTTCTTCTTCTTTTTCTTCTTCTCTGATGCTTCGCCCTCTGCCTCCTCTTCCTCAACCTCCTGTTTTACCACCACTTCTGTCTCCGTTTCGCTCTTCTTCTTCTTCTTTTTTGGTTTACCCGGGGTCTCAGTAACGTCGCCAATCTCCTCGATCAGCGGTTTCTTCTCATCCATCTCCGAGTGCCGCCTCTTCACACCGCTCTGTAGAGTCGAGTCAGCTGCCGCCGGATACTCCAGTACCTCGCTCTTCGCGTGGAATTTCTCGAACTTGGCCTTGGCTTTGGCCGTACCGCTTATTCGCCGTATGTTGCCCTCTTCGAGTATGCGCAGCCTCGCCTCGAGCTTGACCTTGTGCTCTGCGCCGAGATCGAAGCTTGCGTCCTCGCCGAGAGCATCTACCCTCGTGCACAGAGACGCTTTGGCCGCTAACATTCGGGATATTTTACCTTTGTTGCGTGTGGATGCCTAAAAGAAACAGTCGATTCAAAAGTTAGTTTAACTTATTTAGATTCAAAGATTAATGCAGTATTATATTTAAGCAATAATTATTTTCATATTTTTAAAAGTTATTTTAGTGGTATTTTTGCAATGAAAAAAATAAATATAAATAATTCAAATTGTGATTCGTTTATCATTTGTTAGTATATTTAACTATTTAACTTGATTTAAAAAATTAAAACAATTTTCATTTTTAATTTTCTTTTACCTGTCCAACAAGTTGTGCATGGTAAATAAGACCGTATTTTGGTGTGTCTTTTTTCGTCTTGAGAGCGCGGAACAAGGCTTTTTCAGCACCAAGGATTTGAAGTGTCGAGGCTGGGTGTTTGGCGAGATTAATGAGGGAACCGGCGTGTGAAATGAGACGAGCGCCTACGAGATCGCCTACTATGACTGTAAGATTTGGTGCTATGGCCATCATACGCGTTTTGAGGTAGTCGTACAATTGTGCTCTGTATGAAGAGATTTCGATGACCTAAAATATTTTTTAATGATTTATTAATTTTGATGACTTCATTAGAATTTTCATAGTATATTTATTATTTTAGATTTAAATTATTCAGTATTTTAATAGAAATTTTCTACAAATATATAGATATAAATTTACCTGATCACATAAATGTTGAATATTGATGATATCATCCTCAGAAATTTCTGTTCCCATTGATATTTCTGCAGCTTCTTTAACTTTCTCTTCAACTTCTTCTGGTAAAATATCTGACAAGTCTGAGTTGATTGCATTTTCCCTAGTTCCAATAATTTTAACTGTCTTTACAAATGCAGTGTTATCAGTGATAATTTTTCCTAATTCAGGAAAATGCCATCCGTACCTACAATCAAGTAAATAATTGATTTAGTAAATTCAAAATAAAAAAATTATGAAATAAAATTTTAATAATAAATTTCAACTTACCACTCTCTACATCTCATAACATAATTATTTAATTCTTTATCAAGATCATCCAAAAGACAAACAGCCTGAATAATCATAGTATCAATTTTGTCAGGCGAGAATTTCAACTTATACCTAGACAAACTGTGTGCTAAACCTAAGGCCATTGCAGTCATTTCTTTCTTGGGTAAGCCTGCTAACAAACTGTCCATCTGACTGCGAATGCATCTCATTAATTCTTGTACATTAGTGTTGCTAACGCATGCTAAATTCAATTTTTCTTTTATAGCATTTCCAAGCTTTGCGTCTGCGACAGCAAGTTGCTCTTGAACCTCGGCGCAGTGCTTCTTCAGAGTCTTCTTCAAAGATTTGCATAGTTTACCTTCGACAGCTGCTGTTGTAGCAGCAAGGGCATCTGTGGTATCAGCAAACTTTTCGAAGTGTTTGAGTTTGAGTCTGAGAAAAAAAAATTATTATTGATTAAAAATTTTAATTCCATATCCTAAATATCTAAATAACATAAACAAATAAAAATTAATTTATAATATTAAAAATTAAAAAATAATAAGTACTACTCACAGTTTACTAGCTCCTTCAGGCGTCTCAAAATCAAGGTACAGGTTATCTACTTTGGAGAGTTTGTTTTCATCCAACAGCTGTAAGTACAATCAAACAAACAAAGATTTTCAGTATCAAAAAAATCACCACTATCCAACAAAACCCATCGAAATCCCACATAAACCATAATTAAAATTTCGATATTATGTTATGCGCGCCGGAGCACGTGCACGGCGTCTAGGTTATGTGAAAAACGATGCGTGCCCAGAAAAATGCATAAACAAACTGACCTTGAAAATGGCGTATCCAGCCGGGGTCTCGAAGAGGACGAGCATTTTGACACTTTATCGGCGAGATACGTTGACTTTTAATTTAACAAGAAGAAAATAAACTAAAAGTAAACACGCGGTTCACGGATACGCATTTCTCGTGATCCGCCACGCGGTCCGGTAAGAATGAAACTGCCAGCCTGACTTATTGTCAAAGCTCGTTTGGGTCGCGGATGATGGCAGCACTGCAGGAAGGTCCGACCAATTGGAACGCTTCGTTTGAAATTAGGTATGTTTAGGTATATATATGTGCATTTGTGATTGTGAGAGTGATAGATTTGCCATCGCGCGTATTTCAATAGTGCAACTATGCCTATATATTGCGTTCTAGTCATACTTAAATTTTATATAATTAATATTTATTCAACAGATTATTAAACTGGCTTTTCTAAGTGAAGTTAGGCAGTGTTTTATACTATAATTGCTCGGTGGCATCTTGGAGCCCCGAAGGTGGAATCATATAGCAATTAAAAAAAAGAAATAGAAATTATATGCAGGGATATCACTTACTTGTCCATCGAAACTTTTTCTTGTTCATATAAATTATTTTTATTTGAATGAAGATTAAGTAATAACTATAAAATTATTACACAAATACGAATTTATTAACTATACCATAAAGAAATTACCATTAAAAACAAGTTTTCAGTTCCTAAATCGATATTTGCAAGTGTTATATTCATTCTACATAAAATTCTTTCTTTCTTACCTTGTATCGAGAAAAGTAAGTATAATAAAACGATTAGAAAGGGATTTTTAATCGATTTTAATTCGGTTTTGCGCTCTAAAATAATACGAATTACTCTTTAATGATTTTAAAATTCTTTTAATCGATTTTAATTTATATATTTCAAAAGATTCATATATTTTTCAGAAAGGTTATGCAAAATGACGTATTGTAGAGGAGATAGGATATGATTATAATGCAAATGATAACTCATTTGATATAGTAATCAACTCATACGTATTTGTTTGTAAATAATTAGGTATTTTTCATTTACAAATTTAATTAAATATTAATAATTAATATTGTAATACATTCCTTAGAAGCATGAATATTTATAATTAAAATTTTTATTTTTAATTATTAACAATTCATAAATTGAAATGCTGGTCCCTGGTAGAAAATTAATCAGTATCTAGTCAAATATGCTCCACTAAATAATAACATATCTAGTCAGATTCTTGTTAATTTTCTACTAGGAATATATAATTAAAAGGAAAATAACGTAAAAATCCAACATTCAAACGATATATTGTATGAACAGCATAATATTTTACATACTAAAGTACAAAAAATAATAGATTATTTTTCTCTTCTATATATCTACAAAGAATCAGAATTTTTCTTTAAGAAGTCTCTTACCAATTTACGTTTACTTTCTTTCATTCCGACAATTTTTTTAATTCTTTAGCTATAGATTCGTTAGGGTTTCAGATGACATTCTAACTCGATGTTTTTGTATGCCTCTTTGAATTATCCCCTTAAATAGGCGAGGTTAGCATTAACAAGTGATCTCGTATTATCAATAAGTTCTCTTAGCCTAGACGGATCAGCAGCCAGACTCCGTCTTAAAGTTCGGTAAACACTGTCAAAAGTAAATCCTTCATATATTGTATGACCGGTACGATCTGCTGTGACAATGTTTTTCCATAACCAGTACGTTCTTATTTTTGCAAGATCATCTACGTTAGGATTTCTTTCTAAAGCCGCTAAAACGGCATTATCAACTTCGATTTGTTCTTCGACGGAAGGCACTCTGTTATAGTCAAATTCTACGTCTCTATCTTTTGGTATTAATTGGTCAATTTCCTGATAATCCTGGTGCGGTTTACCAGATGCCGGCGAAGCGCATAACGCCAAAGCCGCTACAACGATGCTGTAAAAAAATCATACGGTTGGTATTTTTTCTAATTTTGTAAATGTGAAATCAGGTGAGATCACAAGTAAGGGCTTGAAAGCAAAAAATAATTTGCTTAATATTTTATTATAATATTGCTTTTAAATGTTTTATTGGAAAGATACGTCAAGATGAATA